>JAMRYI010000186.1:0-252300 GCA_029231635.1 Ditylenchus weischeri
TTCAACCTCTTCAGCAGCTGTTAACATTCAAACAGTAACATATGTTGTTTCTTTAAACCGGTTAGTCTACCAGTGTAAATTGTTCCTGGCAGTGTAGGATGAGGTTCGGCAGTTTTAGCTGCAATCACAATGTTAGCCCCATCAGCGGCCAACTTTAAGGCGATTTATTTGCCAATCCCACGAGATGCTCCACTTATTAGTATGGTTTTACCTTTGAAATAACTAAAAACCCCACTAAATTTAAAAAAATTAAAAACAACTTGCCCAGTATTTTCCATAACCATTTTGTAATAGCGTATTTTGTAAGCAGTTAAAAATAGGATAATGGTAAACAGACTGATGATCTAATTGAATTTATCTACAGAGATTGCTTGCCATAAGTACTTGGTTTTGCTCGTTTTCTCACAGAATACATTAATTGTAATGCAGACGAAAATTGTTAATGCCCTTTCACTAGCACAAAACAATCAAATATCAAAGCTATTATAAATTACAATGGCCTGTTTCAAGAAAAAATCAAACATTCTAAGCGGGAAGTTGAATAAGGTTAGCGTCAAGGCAAATATTTTGCTCACATTGAGAAGTTATGGAGCAATGAAAGTCGGCTATCTCGTCTTATCTGGCAATGTCAAGCAAGGTTGGGCTCAACCAACCTATGGTTCAAAGTTTTGAAAATTTTAAATAACTGTAAAGCGCAAGAACCTAAAACCAGGGGTCCGATTATATAAACATCTTATTTGTCATTTGTTATCATTTTGTGGTAATTTTTTTTGTTTTGTAGCCCTGGGTCACTCCTATGGAAATAACTGAACTTTATTCAACAACTGTCTTTCAACAACTGTAAATTGACTGACCTACGACAAGATCGTTGATCTTGGATGGGAGACTTTTGCCGCACCCGCCTTATTCTCCAGATTTGCCTCCTTCGGATTTTCACCTGTTCTGTCAATGCAAAACTATCACAGAGAGAAACAACGTTGAACAAGTGAAAGCGGATTTGCAAGCGTTCTTGAGTCAAAGCCAGTCTGAATTTCTTTGCTAGAGGAATTGCAAAATTGCCAGAAAGATGGGAAAAGTTATTGATGCGGAAGGATCCTATTTTGTTGAAAATGATTTGTTTATTGTTGAATAAAGTTCAGTTATTTCCCAAGAGACTCCAGGGCTACAAACAAAAAAAGATTGCCACAAAATGTTAACAAATGAGCGAGATACAAGGATTTGAAATTTTGTGTCGTAATACTGTATGACCTTTCTGATAAATGTATCGTCTTAATTTGAAAATTTTGCCTTTAACTTTTTTTGAAAATAAAGGCACATTTTGACGAATGTTATGAAAGTTATGACTACTCTCTTGGGCAGAAAGAGTTGTTGAAAGCAGGAAAGGGGGGAGAAAAATATGTTGTTCGTCAATAAAGTTGTTTTTGTTGATTTTTCGGGGTTTGAAGCATAGGGACAACATGCCTTCAAGTTGCCTTTATTTTGGTGAAAATTCCTTTAAATTGCCTTTATTTTTGACACTAGATGCCTTTATTTTAGAAATTCGCGATCGAACCCCTGCCTAAAATAAAATTATTTTTATTATTTTAAATAAAAAAGATGCTTTAAATATATTCGGGATAAAAACGCTCTCACCCGGGAATTCAAAAAATTCGAAACTCTATTTGCATCAAAAATGATGGTCCTCCGAGGGATTTTGTATACACTTAAAGGGGCATGCCCATGCTAATAAGAAGTGGTGTCCGGGAATCCAAAATGTTTTCCTAATCATTGAACTTCTGTACGGATTTTTCAACTTAGTTTCTAACAAAACAAGGCCTGGAATTTAATTTTACCATGGCTCTATTTAAGAATCCGGTGCCAAAAACAGCTTGGCCCCCCTGTTGTTTTTTGTTAAAAAACTTTTTTATTTTTTTTTCATTACACTTTTTTATTACACACAAGACATCATTTTAAACAAATTATAGTTCATAATTATTCATTCGATGTACCACAGATACGCGCGCTCAAAAGAACTCATGATATTTTTTTCTATCGACATTGCAATTTTGGCTGAATACTGCTTTATCAACGTATGATTCTTTCAATTGCTCACTTGTACCTCTTAGACGCTTGATCTTACGCTTAACATGATTCCAAAAGCCTTCGATTTTGTTCGTATGGAATATTAATATATTAGGTAATTGTTGAGAACTGAGAACAGACTAACTATAAAAATGAAAAAAAAAATTATAAGAGATGACACGAAAAAAGTATGCCCAGGACAAAAAGTGATTTTTTTAAATACTGAAAAACAACAGGGGGACCAAGCTGTTTTTGGCACCGGATTCTTAAATAGAACCTATGGTTTTGTTAGAAACCAATGATTAGAAAAAAAATTTAATTCCCGGGCACCACCTCCTAATAGCGTGGGAATGCCCCTTTAAAAGGGATGTGTATCTACTATCGTATCTAGTCTCGCAATGGTTGAGATTCAAATTTAAACACATTCAGAGGCGGCAGTAAAAGAAAAAGTTGACGTGAGATACCGTGCCCACGTTTGCATAGTAAAAGAAATCACACGGAAAAGCGTGGGGTTTCCCACGTTTTTTCCGTGGGATATCCCATGCATTTATCACACGGTATTAAAAGAAAGTCCCACGGTTTTTCTCCACGCATTTCTTGACGCATTCCAACGCATTTTAGCACCCTTGTTTTTTGCGTAGTAAAAACATTTTCGATGAAAATTTTACTTTTTTGATATAATTCAAGGTTCATCAACATGCTAGTGATTTTGTGTCCGTTCTACTGTATTTTCTCTAATAGCTCACCCGTCTCTATTAACTCACCCCCTCAACTTTAGTGATCTGTAACTCGACCAAGAGCGAATATTTTGCAAAGCTTTTATTGAATTTTCTTAACTCCGGCAAGTCTACAGATTCCACTTTCAGATTTTGGTTGAGCACCCAAAATCTGAGATAAACCTCAAAATTTTCCGATTTTTGCGGGTTGAAAATAACTCACCCGTGAGCTGTTAGAGAAAACTTTTGAATTCGCCTTGATTTTTTTGAATTTGCATGCCATTGATTTTTCTTTAATTAAATTAGCATAGATTGCAATTCGTCAGAATAGCCTCAGAAATGTGTTAAACCGAAAAATTAAATGAAAAAGCATAAATTCTGCAAAAATGTCACAGTGGGCCAAACGACTGCGCCTCATTTTGCAATTGAAGGTGCCTTAATCTTTTGTATTATTAAAACTATTTTTTTAGTTAGATTATAAGCATGATCTAACGGGTGGTCAAAAAGTTCCCGATGGATTTTCAAAGCTTCATTTTTTATCATTTTTCTTATCATATTTTTAGAAGTTTAGTATAATTTTGTAGCCCTGTTCTTCCTCTTTCAAACGACATGTCACACGTTTATTTTACTCAACAAAATGACCACCATTTGCATCAATACATTTCTTTAATCGTTTTGGAAAGTTGTCAATGGCTTTTTGATCATCTCTTGTGGAAGTTCGTCCCATTCTTTCACCAGTGAAGCTTTTAGGCAGCAATTGACTTGTGTGGCTTGGGCATGCTTTGGACTGCAAGTACGGCCATCCAAAGTAGTCCATCACATTCAAGTCGGGGAGTTGGGCGCCCAGTCACCTTTGATCGCAGCATTGTCACCCCAATGAGAATCAACGTATGAAATCTGGAAAGTGCTCAATCCAGTTCTGAGTTTCAACGGCTCGATGAGAAGGCGCGCCATCTTGTTGAAAGGTCCAATTGTCTCCCCATTTCTCCTCAGTCCATGGCAGAACTTTGCTTTCGAGCATGACGATATTCTGGACCATCAACTTTCACTCCATTAGGTACGAAGATGAGAGGGGTTTTGGCGTTCCAGAGCACACCAGCCCATTCATCACTTGTTGTGGCTTCTGCGCGCTCAACAAATTTGAGCTCGGGCGGCAATGGATTGGCGCTCCATATTCTGTCATTTTGCGAATTCCTGGCCTGCTCAATGTCGAACCACTTCATCATCAGTGAAGAGAATGCTGCGATGTCGATTGGAAGCAAAACGGCGGATCATCCGTTTGTAGCGGTAAGACGCATTTTCTTTGGCATTTCTTTAAGAGAGGGCCTTCAGCAGTTCTTCCTAGACTTCAAACACATCGTGAATTATGTTGAGGACGGACGAAGCGGAAATTCAAGCTCAGCGGCCAACTTCCTTTGGAGTCTGATTGGGAGTGGATGTGGCCTTCTTCATGGTCGTTGCAGTAGCAAATCCTGTCGGCTATCAGTTGGATGTTTTCCTCCGTCAAAGCAGTTGATGGGCGACCGCTTCTTGGTCTGTCTTCATTGCTGCCTGTCTCCCTAAATCGCTTGATGGCATCCGAGACAGTTGATTGGGCACAGTTGAGCATGCGACTTATCATCACCTTGTAACCTTGCTGATGCAGTCTAACTATTCCAGCGCGTAGGTCAGCCATATTTGTTAAACTGTATTAGTAGAATGATATATCAAATGAAAGAGGAGTTTCAGGGCTACAAAATGGTATCAACAGATCAGAGATATGATAAGAAAAATGATAAAAAATTAAGCTTTGAAAATCCATCGGGAACTTTTTGACCACCCGTTAGTACCACTAAGACCACTAAAAACATAAATTCCCAAAATTTAAAAAAACGTGGGAAAAATGCGTGGTTACTCACACGGAAATGCGTTTTTCTACCTGATTGCACGATAAAAGTGTGGGGATCACCACTCAAAAATACGTTGTGAAAAATGCGTGTGATTTCCCAAGCTTTCTTTTACATTACGTGTCCAATGACGCGGCAAAAGTCGCAGTCACAGTCGCAGTCACAGTGTGTGTCCAATGACGCGGCAAAAGTGCGACTGCGACTGTGACTGCGACGTAAATCAAGTCGATTTGAAGCGCCAGTCGCAGTCGCAGTCACACTTTTCCGCGTCATTGGACACACACTGTGACTGCGACTGTGCCTGTGACTGCGATTGTTGATGTGTGTCCAATGACGCGGAAAAGTCGCAGTCACAGTCGCAGTCACACTTTTCCGCGTCATTGGACACGTAGTGTTGCTACTGCCTCAGAGGTTGCTGGTTCGAATGCTTCTGGCTGCACACTTTATTTTTTCACATTTTATTTACAAGTCTGGGGTCGAAATCATCTTTAAGCCCTTAGCCATTCCATGAGATCAGTGCTATTCGGGACCCCAAATCTTAAAAAAATTTAGATTTTATGCCAAAATCTTCATTTTTGAGGCTCAAAACACTATAAGCACTGGATAAAAAGATAGTTGATGACGAAAAAATACCAAATTGTACTTTTTTGCGCGAAACGTACTTTATTTTAGAATTTTGAGTTCGCAGCTCTGCATAGGATCATAGTTGCACCCCACCTGGGGCCTATTCCACTAACTGCAAATTTGCAGTCTTGAACAGGCATGTCAATATCGACAGGCTGTATGTGGTCACCCGCAAATTTGAAAAGTGCAAATTGTTAGTGGAACAGAACTCTCTTTGCATTTGCACTTTCAAATTTCAATTAGCTCTTTTCACTATTCTATGCGTGGCACAAAAAGCAACAGACGGGGAGAACTAGCGGTTTCTTCTACTTCTTCGTCGTGAGATTCTTCCTCTTTTTCATCTTCCAAATAGTCTTCATCATCATTATCTTCCTTTGTACGCTCATCCAGAATTAAATTGTGTATGTTGAAGCAGGCCTTGATTGCTTGGCAGCAATAAGTCGGATCCTTCAGTCCAAGAGATGACTCCTTGTGTAGACACCGGAATTTGTTCTTGAGCAGTCCAAATGCACATTCCACCACCTTGCGTGTCTTTTCATGTGACTTTAACAAAATAAGTTGATGAAACACATCATTAATAGCCACTTGTAAAAAACACTGAATTGAAAAGCGGCTCTTGATCGCATCGGCACCAGCCAATCACTTGCGCCGTAGATGGAGTCGCCCAAAAGTACTGCGTTTGGAAAAGGTCTATATCCACTGTTAAATTTCCTTGCCATAGCGCTGTTTCGGCGCACTCGTGCATCATTAACTGAACCCGGCCAACGGGCGGACACGAAATAAAAACGAAGGTCAGCACCTGAAATAGTCATTGATATTTGTTTCATGACGGGAAACAACCTGCAACTGCCATCACATTTATTGAGTAATTTCGGTGACGATCCACAAATTGATATTTATCTACACTCGGTCAACACAATCAAAAGTGAAAATGCGACAAAGAAAAGTAATCATCCTTAATTAGTGTCCCGTCCACTGCACCACATACATATGGAATACCCGGTCGCGTGGCATTAAAAAAGAAAGATCCAATTTGTCGGCATTCTTCTTAGTTTTCCGGCCACGTGATTCTATTTTTAAGCTTTTCATTAATCAGCAAAGTGACTTGACGTATTGTGCGACACACTGAATTTTTCTGCGGCCCTGAATTAGCAAAGTCATACAGCTAAAAAAAGAATGGAAAAAATATACCTTGAGAATCCCCAATGTTGTTACCCATTCAATGCGTAGAAGCGAAGAGCACACAACATCTTCTCTCTGGCCGACAGACTACTTGATAGAAGAGTAACTAGCTTTAGATCTGGTCCCAAAAGGTTGAGAGGCACATCAACTAGCCTTGGCGTCAAACGGAAGCGCTCCTTAAATTGCGAAGGATCATTGTAGCTTAATCGCGGTCGAAATTTACGCACTCGATTTACTTACTCTTGTTCCTCTGAGTCAGCGCTGGATGACATATAACTAGATCTGAAATGTATTACAAATTATCTATTTTCGACCACGAGCAACAGAATATGAAACTACGAGCTTGTTCAGCACACAAGAATTATTTTAAAACAGCTAGAAAAAGTAATTAGGCAAAAAAGAAATCGACCAAAAACTGCAAAGTGAAAAGTTAGACAGAAAAAAGTGCAAATTTTGCACTTTTCATAAATTTGCAAATTATTAGTGGAATAGAAAACAACTTTGCATTTGCACTTTGCAACTTTTCACTTTGCAAAAAAAATCTTAGTGGAATTGAAAATTTTGCACTTAAAGTTTTGCACTTTTCACTTTGCATGCAAATTTGGCACTTTGCAGCTAGTGGAACCGGATACAAACTTGCATACAAACTTTGTATTACAAAGTATTACAAAGTGCAAAGTGACAACTGCAAAGTACAAAATTTGCAGTTTGTGGAATAGGCCTTTGTTGCCCGGCTCCAGGTGGAATCAGAAAATTTGAAAAGTGTTACTGTCCGACTTTCTTGACTTACTTAAATTAATGTTCATTTCTAACACTGAGAATGGAAAAAAATACATACTGTGGTGGTGTTTGGAATGTATGTTGAAATAAATTGTTTTTACCATGTATATTTGACAGATATTTGAATTTCGAATTTTTTCTATTAAATGATTATATGCAATAATGAAAAAAAAATGAAAAAAAGGAATGTGATACAGTCAAACCCCGATATAGTGCGACCCCTGGGGACCAAACAAAATTCGCACTATAACGAGACTCGCACTATATCGGGACTCGCACTATCGAGACTTTTAAAGACTTTTGACCAAATGGGTCGAGCTCAAGGTCGCACTATATCGGGGTTCGCACTATATCGGAGTCGCACTATACCGGGGTTTGACTGTATCTCATTTATAGTTAAACATATTTTCTCAAATTAATTCGTGGTTGATTGATTAGCTGTGATTGATGTTACTAGAGTCTCTTTTTTGAAAATCGCTTTAGAATACTTTTCAGAGAAGCTATTCACGATTCTTTTGCTGTTGTTACGTATACTGGTGTTTAAAGCAAGAAATATGACTGTTGGAAGACCTGAATTTAGCTTTTTCGAGTTAGTGTTCTTAAATATAAAAAGACTTACTGTGTATAAGGAGCCAGCAAAACTGAGCAAAATGCATAAGAAATTCACTTGGAATCACATACATCATGTGCACATACACTGAGCATGCAAAAAAGTTTAAAAGGCTTATGATTAACACTTGCAACAGCATCTAAATATATTAAATCAAATACAGTCGCCTCTCGATTTAACGACCCTCAAAAATTCGATCACGCCTAAGGTCCGACACCTTTTTTCACCTCTTTTGCCAGATCTGATCTGTCAGTCAAGTCCCAAATATGGCAAGAATTTTGATTTTGACAATCGTTTATGTAAATGACAACAGTTTTGCCGACAAGACCCACGCCTCTCGATTTGACGATCCACTTTTTTAAAATAGGCATTCAGTATATCGAGTGTTTTTAAAAAACTGTGTTATTTACAACAAAAAATTCGCGGGTGACAAGTTAAAACCTGTCACACGTGAATTCAAAAACTCGAAATTGCCATGGTTGTAGACGGCAATGATCTTTCAAAAAACAGCTAACAACCACAAATTTACCTATAGTCAGGATTTTCATCTAAAATTTTTGAAATAAAGTACAGTTTCCTTAATTTGGTCATTTTTCGGCAAAAGTGCCACTTTATCCAGTGCTTATTAAGTTTTGAGTAGGGTTGGTGTTTTCCGTGAAAATTCAGACACGGGAAACTTCTCTGGAAAATTCCCATTTAATAAAGAATTTTATACAGAAAAACATAACAATTTAATCAAAATCATGCATAAATAGATCAAATTCATTCTCAAATACAGTAGTTTCTTCAATAATTTCTTCATTTGGTTCTTCCATCGCTTCCTGCGGTCGGCTTGAAGAGATGAGCGTACTCCAGCATCAGATTGTGTTCGATGAGCGTCACCTGAGAGGCCGTTTCCACCGCCATTCTGAAATCAACCATTGTAACTTTACGCCAAACCAGGCCGTCCACCACGTCAGCGCATCCGTCTTGTCATCGAGCGCGTCCCAGGCGTATTGGCGTTTGTCCTTGGAGAAGATTCCCGTTCCTGCCAGACACCTTCAAGTGATTCTCTATCTTTCTGGCACTGTTCACATAACGACCAGTCTTTGCGTCATCCTTGTAGCAGAACTTGCAGTAGGTGACCGGCACCCGTTTTCCATTCAGATCCTCTTCTTGCTTGTTAAAGTATTCTCTACTCCACGATATTTTTCTACCAGCAGACATCAAAAATCTATAAGTAAGGCATAATGAGCGGAAACACGAACAAAAACAACAAGAGAAAGTGGATATCAAAAAGCAAAAATTGTAAGTTGCAAAATTTTTTGAATTTTCCCAATTTTTCGTGAATTTTCGCGCTTCAAACTTTTCCGGGAAATCTCCCGGGAATTTTCCCGGGAATTTTTCCGGAAAAATTCCCGTCTCCCAACCCTAGTTTTGAGCACCAAAAATAAAAATTTGGACCTAAAATTTAAATTTTTTTAAAGATTTGTGCTTCTAAATAAAGTAAAAATTTTTCAAATAAAGTACATATGAAAACCCTGCCTATAGTATAATTTACCAAAAATTGGCCTGTAGTATTCACTTTCCCTCCCTATACAGTCCCAATTTCATTTTTAAAGACTACTGCCGTTGCTAGCGATGTGCGCAGAACATTTTTATTGCAAAATTATTCAATGCAGTTGAGTCTCGATTTAATGTACATCGATCTTGCCTTAGGGTCCTATACTTTTTTCACCTTATTTTTCGAAACCCTTTACCAGATATAATTCATCAGTCTAATTCAAAAATTGCTAGAATTCCGATTTCACCAATCGTTAATATACCATAACGATTTTGCCGCAAAGACCCGCAAGTCTCGAAAAACCTGCACCTGTTTTTTTTTTCAAATATAAGTGCCGATTTGTCTAGACCCGCGAATTTCTACGGCAAAACCATTGAGGTTCTAAAAAATTTAAATCCCTGCAGTTTTTTGGACTAGACTGACGAATCATAAGTAATCCATTACTAATAAAAATTACCATTTTTTCCTTTTTATTCATTTTTTTGTTCTCCACTGACACTTTGGCTTTTATAAAATACATCAAGCAGAACACAATATATAGAATTGGTAGTCCTACGGCTATAGTTATATCCCACACAGTGTGCAGCATGTTGTTATACTAAAAACATTTGTTTAAGTGATCTAAATTAGACTGCCAAATAGCTTACAATATCAGCACTGTCGTCAATATAACCGGCATATGGGTTAAATACATAAGTAAAATATAAGGCGTTAAAAAGTATTGGCTTTTTTAGCCAAAACCAATAATTAGCAAAAAGCATAGATGCACAAATCCACACATATATACGGCGACCTGAAAAGTTAACATTTTAAAAACAACTGATGTACTAAAATTTTCCTTTCTTCGGGTCAGCGGTCAGTGCAAAAGAATATTTATTACAAAATATTAATTATTTGTAGCTCTATTTTTTGCAGCCCCATCCATTTTATATCGGTATATTGGTTGACACGCCACAGTGTGTCAAGCGTCAACTAAAAGTTCAAATTCGGTTGGAAATTATTAGTTTCTTGTCGAGATTCTTCGTCGAGCCCAAATTTTACCGTTGTATTTTTACAGAATTTCACTATCTTTTTAGAATTTTTCGGTAAAGAGACCACGAAAAAGGTGCAGAAACAGGCAAGAAAAGAAAGGCCACTAAAAAGTTAGCAAGTACTCCAGAAAAAATAAAGAAATTCTAGTTGAACAATTGAACACCGATAATTGCACAAGAAATGCTGTTTTCGATTAAATTCTAGCCACGGATCGTCTTTCACGAGATCAAATTTTGATTATTGATGACAACAATCATTACGAATAATTTTTCGTGTAAAAGAAATCAAAAAGAAGCATTAAAAATTCGAATACTTAGCAAAAATAAATAAAAAACACAACGCAAGTGTGTGGTTGACAGCATACCGTATTTTTCCTAATTGCCGCACATGTGCGTTTATTTTTCAATCAACCTCTAGGGTGTGCGACTTTTGCTTCCTCGGATTGATTTCACATTGATTTCATAATCGATATCGCAGAGGTTAATGACTTCTGCGTCAGCCATTGTACTACAGTCGAACTCCGATATAACGCCACCCCTGGGGACTGTTATTTGGTGGCGTTATATCGGGGGTGGCGTTGAATCGGGGGGTGATATAGAATAAGGTTTATTCAAACAATAACAATCTACCAAACAACAAACTGATTAACATGGAAGAAATCTGTGAGTTTACTCTGCTTTTCGATTTTCTGGCGCTCTCTGTAAAAGAATTCGTCCAAAGCGTCGCTGTGACCGAGAATGGATGGATCAGCGGTGTTCTTAAGCAAATAGCGACAGGCAAGATTATTCTTCGATGTTGAGCAGAGTTGCTATGCTCATTGCTTTTCCTAAAGATCCTCTGTGAAAAAGCAAAAGAGTAAAGCAAGCTCATTTTCAGATTCGCGCTTCTCACTTGCTTTATCCAGAGCACGAGCGCTTTTTCCATCTTCACGTGCATCCCTGGTTTGAGTCGGGCCCGCTTTGCACTGCCTCCATCTTCAATTGCTTTCAGAGTTGCTTCCTTGTTGTCGAGAATGCCACCGATAGTTCTTCGCGGAATATTGAACTGCTTCGCCAGTGCCGTCTTGTTGTTGTTATTCGCAGCCGCTTCGATGATCACCTTCTTGTCTTCCAGCGTGAGAGCCTTGCGCTTTTTCGGAGCAGACATCTATAAAAAAAGTTGTAAAAAATCTTGTTGCAAAAACTACGCGTCCAAATTTGAAAAACGAAGCAGTGGTGTTATATCGGGGGTGATTTTAATGCTTGGGTCCTTCTTGTAGGTGGCGTTATATCGGGTGGCGTTATAACGGGGGTAAACTTTGTGTACTTTCTTTGCTGGCCAACCAAATTTTTTTGAAGTGGCCTTATATCGGGGGTGGCGTTACATCGAGGTGGCGTTATATCGGAGTTCGACTGTACTAAAACAACAAGTTATTGAAATACCAGTAATTTTTTTGTGAAAATATAAATGCAGTACAAGTGAAAACTGAGAGTGAGCATTCAAAACAAGTAGAAATAGCGTAAATTTGAAACTAAAAAAGTCAATACATCTTTTTTAGATTTTTTTAAACTAATAACCAACATGCACTGGATTAAAGAGATTTTTACGGGTGTGCGGTTATTAGGGACTGCGCGGTAATTGGAGACTGTGCGGCAATAAGGAAAAATACGGTAAAAACATACCACTGAACAACATTTTTTCTAAAGACGGAACAAGTATTGAAAGAACACGATTGACCACCAGAATAAGTTCGGCTGAGCTTTCAGCGAGCCAAAGTCCTAAAAAATTGTAATCCACCTTATTGAGTCATAATTTTAACTAACCAGACATAAAGCAACCAAATATGTAAATAAGATTTGGAAAAGTACAGTAGACTGCTCCAATCATGCCCAATATTCCATGTAAAATGCCAAGAATAAAAAGACAAGATATGTTAAGAAGACTTATATAAAAGAGCAGCTTGTAACAGGCATTGTTCATCAACTTGTAGATTGACATAATGATTGGTATATATAGTATCTGGAATAAATATACGAAAATTGTCTGAATAACTAGTTTTTAAAATTTGGCTCAAATTGAATTGTGCCCTCAAAAGTTGGAATTCCACCCTCAAATTACTAGTTTTTTAAAACCTTTTACTTTAGCCAAATTTATAAAAAAAAGCTGGATATTAGCAAAAAATGTTAGTCAACCGCCACCTAAAACATATTTTAAACATGAGTCAGATGTTAAAGTGTCGAAAAAAAGATGATTTAGGGCAATTTTGAGTCACGTAGGTATTTTGCACTTTAGCCTAGCTAGTTTCAAAAAAGATTAATAAATACCCACAAGAAATTGAACTTATTATTTTGTGTAACCTTTTAAGGTTGTAACTGAAATGCCTCAAAAGTCTGAACTTCACACTCAAATTTTATATTGGCGTTTTCTTTTAATTTCTCATGATAGAGCATCATGGATTTGGTTGAAAATTGAAATTGAATTTTGTTAAAAATAATTATGTTTTTAAAGGGACATGCCAGTGCGCTGCACCCCCGAAATCGCGGGGAATAGTATTTTTTTAATCTTTCCATTTTCACGTCAAATCTGATATAGATGGTCCTTCATTACTTTTTTAAATTAGGCAGAAAATTTCAAACAAACCAGATGGGAACCCAAAAAAAACTTTTGTAAAACGAAGCATTGCTAGTCCCCTGGTGATGATGGACAAAGTGGTTGAAAAAAAAGAGGAAAAAATTCTCGAACAGTTTTTAAGACCTTGAAAAACGTTTCTGCCTTTGAAGCAAAATGTAAGTGAATTTTAAGAATTCTTACATAAGCAATAAGTGTTATGACAATGTAGCATATAGATTCTGCGGTGTGTTGACGTAGTGATAGTGGCACATCTTCAATATTGATTTTGGAGCAATTGTAGAGTTTAAGAAATTCGGGAGTTTGCCTGATATAATGTTGCATTGGACTAAAATCTAGTTTCAAAAGCTGGTGGAAAAATAAACGATTATTGAAAATACAGTTTAATTTGACTAAGATTTTCCGCGGAACATTGTAGTTTATGTTAGATTTGTGTCACGAAACCTATTGGAAATGCTAGGAATTATTTTACTTATTTACAATTTATTAGTTTAATCACGATATTTAACTCACGTTTGTTGACTTTGCCTAAATACTTAGTAATTTTTTGTTTTCACAATTACCAGCTTTTTACTCGTTTTTCTTTTAATTAGTCTTGATAACAATTGCGAAACGGCAACATTGGCGTGCCGAATGTCTGCTTCCTGTTCAGTATCAAACTATTGTTTTGCTCTTAGAACCAATTCCTTTTGTGTCATTATGTGGACCACGTCTTCAATTTTAGCAAATACAGTAAAGCCGGCACTAATGTCGAATACGGTTCATGTTTGCCTTGGTCCCCTTGTTGTTGTTTTTTATTACTTTTTTATCTAACTTGTAGCTTATTTAATGGGAAGTCCAATACAGGGTTCGCAATTTGGGGTATTTTTAGGTCAATTTTGGGAATGCTAGTGTACTAACATTTGCGTAATGAGCAGTAATGTTATGAATTATCAATTGAATGCTTTATACAATTAATTTCATCAATTTATTTTTTACGAGCTTTTTGGCCCAAAAGTGATATTTAAGCAACCGGCATCGCTTGTATGACTAAGAAAGGGGTAGCTACGATCGGCGAAGAATGTAACCGTGTATGTAAAAATTAATCAATTGAAATGGTTGTTTTTCAATTGATTAATCAAAATTATTTAATTGAACTGGTGTTCACATTTACATAATCAAATCCATTGAATTAAAGTCTAAGTTGCATTTTATTAACCAAATGTAAATGAAATTGAATTTATTGCATATGATTTGCCGAGTAACATGAAAACTTAAAGAAAATGGAATTTATTGCATTTGATCTGTTAGGAACATGATAACTTGAAAGAAACTTGAAGAATACAATACAACGTTCCATGAAATTACTTGTTTTAATGTTTTGGAATAAACAAAGCGTATCAGTAACGCAAAACCTCCAAGTCTATAAGATCCTTGTCGGCAGCCTTTTTGCGTTTTTTGATTTGCACTTCCTTCATCTTGTCTCTGATAGACCTAGCGAATTCTTCGGCCTTAGCTTCTAACTCCGCCAACTCCTGCTCTGCCCTATCTAAGTCAGCATCCGCTTTTTCTAGTGATTCTTGCAGCGATTCGAACTTGGATTGAAGAATACCGAGTTGTGATTCCGCTACACTTAAGACCCCGACAAGGGCCGTCACGCCAAAGGCTGTTTTATGAGCAGCAATATACAGCCCAATGCTCTTCCTGAATTAATCACGTAAATATATGTGGTTATTTGTTTGAGATAATGAACCTAGTAGCGTTGACCCTAGTAAAATATTGACCCTAATAAAAAATAAGAATTTTTTTCTCTGACTCTTTGTAGGCCCCCACCCAACGATTTTTACTTTTTCAACAATTAATACCCAAATTAACGTCCCAGACTCGAAAAGTGCATAATACCAAATTCCATACGCTGGCCTACCTCCAAACGGGCCAAGCTGAATGTGTTACATGAAACACATGGTGTTACACATGATGTGTATTACAACAATCAAGGTGGGGTGGGTATTCGTAGTAGCGCCTTGATATTCATTATGTGCTCCCAGTTGCAATTGACAGGGCCGTCCATACTGCGAAGATGTATGAGACCACAAGTCAAATGGATGAGATGTTCAGTTTTGGGAAGAACTGCACAGTTTCTAATCTCATTTATCGACAATTTGAGAACGAAATTATGAAGTATCTCAAGGCCGTATTTCAACGATGCTGTACATTTAATCGGCTTAGCTTTCACTAAAAATATAGTTTTAGACATACCCACAACTCTATAAGATGGCTATGGATATTTTACCAATTCCCTTTCTGCAGTGGAAAGCTTATTTTCCATTTTCACCTTTAACACTATTGGACACAAAGGAAGGACCGGCCCAAAATTATTGAAGAGAAAAGCGCTTATGAATTTCAACGAAAAGTTTATTCAAATTTGATGTGTATTTATACGTCCGTCCTGGCTAATGTAACATCAAATAAAATAAATTTAATTTTCAACAACCTCTTATTTTGGCACCACAGCGGCAAAAACCTCTTATTTTGGCACCACAGCGGCAAAAACGCCCATAACTTTTGAATATTATGATGTCCGGCGGCGATTTTTCGCCGCCGTCGGCGCTCGGCGGCGAAAAAATGAAGCCGGCGCTCGGCGGCGGCGGCGAAGTTTTTCGATTTACAAGACTGCTCACTAGCATTTTCAAAGATGTTTAGTAGAAAATTATTTTTTAAAACGGCACTATAACTATGCTTTTCAAATCAAAGTTAATTATGCTTTTTTTAACTATGCTTTTCAAATCCAAGCACACTATGATGCGGCCGTTTTTTGCAAAAAAAATACATATTTGATTACAAGTCAAATACGAATATTCAAAAAACACCAAAATTTGACGTGAAAGTGCCGTATTTGGGTGTCCCACATATGGGATAAGTTCGTTCCCACCTAGGGTCGGACATTTTTTACCACTTTTTTTTTTTTAATTTTGCCAGTAGTCTTTGGTTAATCTAGCTCCGAAAATTGCAAGTATTCCGATTTTGTCGTTTTTCAAAAAGGGGTCGTTTTTCAAAAATCTTGCAATTTTCTTATTCAGACCAGCGATATTTTGAAAAATTGGGATTTTTTATCAAGACCCATGGGTCTTAGTGAAAAAATTATATAAATTTCCAAAAACGACTTGTAAAATTGGAATCCCTGCTATTTTCGGATTCAGCATGAAATTTTGAGTCAGAATATACAACTCTACAGATTCGTATTTGGCGTGCTAAAATGAAACTTAAATGAAGTCTAGATATGAAAATGTATTTTGGCGCTCAAATGTCGGCGCTCAATTTTAGCGCTCGAACTTTTCTAGCAGCAGGACCCGTAGTAAATATGATATTTAGTCACTAATTATTTAGTCACTAATAAAAGTGGCTGATCGGTAGTAAATAAAAAATTTAGCCGTCTAATTAATTAATGACTAAATATTTAGTCGACTAAATATTTAGACATTTAGTCGGCTAAAAGTCTTATTATATAGTCGTAGTAATTATATAAATTAGTAGCTAAATAATGAGTCACTAAATATTTGCAGGCTATAAAATTAGCAGCTAAATATTTAGCCGTAGTAAATAATGAATTTCCATAAATATGTCGTGACACCTTTATTCACTTCCACAACAATAGATAAAATATTCTCTCACAATTCTGTTTCTATCTTGAATCCCAGTCATTTGACAGCCTTGGTAAAGCTCTTCCTCCGGTTGCTCATCTTCGAATTCTTCTTCATCCTCAGGTTCAGGTCTCCGCAGCTCAATGACAAGATTGTGTAGAACAGCGGTTGAGAGCACTACATCGACCACATTCTCCAATTTGAGCCTAACTTCGCTATGCAGAATTGAGAATCTTCTTTTCCACTGACCGATTCTTTGTTCCACCCCCACCCTTGTCTTCTTGTGCGCCTTATTGTGTCTTCCAGTGTTTTTCGACTTGGTCCGAGCTGAAGTTGGTTCCCTGGTCGACGAACGCAGTGTTGAGTTTCTTGGTCACATTATCCCATGCTTTGTTCGACTTGGACTGAGCTTCGCCTATACGAGAAGATCCGTCTTATTCTCTCACAGTTTTGTTTCTATCTTGAATCCCAGTCATTTGATAATAAGAGTGCAGAGAATGAGTCGGTGACGAGCGCTGACAACTTAGCAGAGATATCGGCATTGAATCGGCTTTTCTCCATGGTTGAGCTTCTAGATCTAAACGATTGTAAGTTAAGCATGAAGGAAAGGCTATAGAGTGCCATATAGTGCCAAAAAGTGATACAAACAGTATGTTTTGAAAACGTCCATTTTCTCGACATTTTCCAAGCAAAATGAAAAAACGATAATGACAGATAGAAAGAGCGATAAAAGTTGGTATAGGAACGTCAAGATCGAAAAATAGACCGACTCTGACAAAGTATGATAAAAACGGGCTGGTAGTTGGGACTAAATAAATTTAGCCTGCCCTAGGGCAGTCCACTTTTTTAGTGGGAAAAATTAGTCACTAAACTAAATATTTAGACTTTAACCTCAACTTTAGTTTCTATATTTACTACGAAAATTAGTCACTAAATAATTTAGTCGATTAAATAATTGGCCTTAACATATTTGCTACCAAAAAACCAAATATTTAGTTACTAATAAAAAAAGTAGACTTTAACCGACCACTTTTTCGTTGATTTAGACTTTAGCCTAGAAGTCTAAATATTTAGTCACTAATTTTCATATTTACTACGGGTCCAGTTAAAACAATTATCAGACCTGCCAGCGGAATTAAGTGTATATTTTTAATATCTAATATTACTTCGTATAAATTGACGATAAATCGACATTATTTCCATAATTGTTGCCATTTTCACCATTGTTATGTGAAAAAATAAAGAAAAACCCCGATAGAGGGTTAAGCCAAGAACACACTACAAATTTATTCTGTAAACGCAACAATGACTAAATAATAAACACGAACAGGGTACGAGAACAAGATATCGTGACGGTACAAATAAAATTTTGAAACAAATAGATATTTTCTCAAACTATGACTTTCGTGACTTCAACTAATATCTAACTTAAAACCTGATATAAATCAAAAATTTGAAGACAAGTTAAAATTAGGTCGTGGTTATTTTCAATTACTATTTTCTTAATCCTTGAAAATTTTCATAGTTTTTTCTCAGACTCTATTTTAATGGAACAGTATATTAGGCAGACTCCTGAATTTCTTCAATTATACAATTGCTCTAAAATTAGAATAGAGGATGTTCCAGTGGCTAAACGCCAACACACAATAGAAGCCGTATCTACTATTATCATATGCGCAATAGCTTATGTAATGTTTTTGTGTTTTTTTTATCAAATAAAAAAATATATGATTGATTCACACGTTGTTGGAAAAATCAAATAAATTTGCTTAAAAAACAACAGGAAGGACCAAGGTGAAAAAGGTTTACCGTATTCTCTCTAATTAAACCACCCCCTCTAATCAACCCACCCTCTCTAATAAACCAACCCCCTAGAGGAAGGTTAAAAAATAAACCTACCCCTTCTAATAAATTCACCCCTAGAGAGTCATTTCCTTCTTTCTCGCAAGCGTCCGGATCCGAAGATCGTGGAGAAGTTCAAGAGCAATTTGGTTCTCAGTTGGGCAGGCAAAATTTGGATGGACGATGAACTGACAGGCGACTACCTCGACAAGACATTGGGCCGTTCTCTATTTGGCAAGCGCCTTCTCGTTTGGGACTCATTCAGATGCCATATCTCCGAATCAACAAAGAACAAAATGAAGCAAATGGGAATCCATTCAGCAGTCGTTCCGGGCGGATATACCAAATATATCCAAGTTTGTAACTTTAATTGTTGTTACATGCTTGATGTATGCTCTTTTGTTTCAGGCTCCTGATGTCGTGTGGAATGGGTTATTCAAAGCAAAGATCAGGGAACTTTACAACATTTGGATGCTGAATAACGCCAACAATGAGTTCACTGCCAACGGAAACCCAAGAGCCCCTTCAATAGACGTCTACCTGGACTGGGTCTGCCAAGCATGGGAAGAATTGCCAAAGGAAACAATCGCTAAGTCGTTCAAAGGTTGGTCATTATAAATTTGTTGTTTTCGAAACATCTGCTCTTTTAGATTGCGGGATCACAAACGTCCACCATGCTTCGGAGGACGATCAAATCCACTGCTTCAAAGAAACAGGACCGGTGCCCGAATGTACGCTGATGATCTGCCGCTAATCGAAGAAGTCGACTCGGATGAGGATGAAGAAAACGGATACGCCAGCTACCGCTCACTCCAAGTGAACGAACTTGAAATTTACTCCTAATTTGTTTGAAATTTTTGTTGATTTTCGTTGATTTGTCTGTTTGAAAATGTAATAAAATTGTTTTGTTCATAGTATAACTCCAATTTTTTTCGGAGCGCCTTCGGCGCGCTTATGTTGAATACTAAACCCACCCCCTCTAATTAATCCACCCTCTCTAATAAACCCGCCCCCTAGAGGGAGGTTGAAAAATGAGCCCACCGGTGGTTTAATTAGAGAGAATACGGTGTATGTAAAAGGACAGTACTTTTTTGTGGCTCAAAAACATTTTTTGGCACAAATATACTTTTTGGCGCAAATTTTGGTTTTGCAAATACATTATTTTGGTAGATATTTTCTCAAGCTATCCAATGACTTCCGTGACTCAACTATATTTGTTAAATCCGTTAAAACGCAAAACCAAAAATTGCAACATAAAAGTATATTTGCACCGAAAAAGCGCTTTTGAGCCAAAAACAGTATTGTCCTACCGTATTTTCTCTAATATACGGGCCGGCCCGTCTATTTTTTAACCCCCATCGTAGGGGACCCGTCTATTAGAGAGTGCTCTTCTAATAGAGAGGGCCCGTCTATTTTTCATTACATAAAAATTTTATTACCGAAAATAATTTAGCCTTCAGAACTTAGCAACATCGTAAACCAACTTTTTCGCACTTCCAAATTTACACCTTGATTGAGAACGTACACTATTAAACAATTCAACACTCAATGGATGCATTACTATCATCCAACAAATCTTCTTCTTCACTAAGATCTATTTCCTCCAGTAGCTCAGCTAACTTCTTGTCTTTCCACGCCATTCGCAGCTTGCTTCGACCAGTGGGCACTGGTCATTTATCCAAGCTGTCCCCTCCCAGGCCAGTAGCAGCTTGCCTTTGAATTTATCGACTATAGTTGGTAATCGATAGACGATAGACCATGAATATGAAAAACACGGCTGATTTTTCGGTGCCACGAAACAATCTACAAACAAACTTATCACTCAAAAACGTGTAAATTTAAACGATTTTTTTCAGTTATTGACTTATTGTAGGTAACATGCTTTCGGGGGGCCCGTCTATTAGAGAGGGCCCGTCTATTAGAGAGGGCCCGTCTATTAGAGACGGCCCGTCTATTAGAGAGAATACGGTATGTAATATAGGGCCACATTTTTCTAAAACTCACAACTCGAAAACTGAAAATTTTCCACGACTTAATTTACATTTAAACTAGCCCTATAGGCTCTGTAGTGACTTACCCTATAGAAAAAATGGTAAGCTAAACAATAATTCAGTAGACTTTGTTATGATTACAGATTCTCTACATCCCCATCGTAATTTCTATCTACAAATTGATGAACAATGCCTGCTACAAACTACTCTTCTATGTTACTTTACTCAACTGCTCTATATTATGGATACTCGGCTTTTTGCATGGAGGATTAACTTTATTAGGGGCCATTTACTGTTCTTCCCCCGACTTGATTTACATTACTGGATGTATTTTATCTGGTAAGTTGTAATAATAAATTATTATAATTTATTAAAATAACAAAAAACATATTTACTAGGACTTTGGCTTGCTGAGAGCTCGGCTGAACTGTGTCTTGTACTAAATCGTTGTCTGTCAATACTTGCACCGTCTATAGAAAATGTTTTGTTTAGTGGTATGATATACTGCAAAAAAGGGAAAATGTCTGGTTGCTGTTTAATGTATATTTAATTTTCAGGTCGCCGAATATTTTTGTGGATAGGCGCCTCCTTGAGTTTTTCTATATACTGGTTTTTGTTAAAGAAGCCTATATTGTTTAATGCAATATATTTCACTTACGTTTTTAATCCTTATGCCGGATATATCGATGACAGCGCTAATATTGTAATTCAATTTTTTTTTCACTTTTAAAAAGGTTTTGTTGAGTGCTTTCCCGGGGTAAAACGACAGTTCGCTATGAGTACAGTTCGCTATGGTTTTTTCAAAAATTTTCATACTTTTTCAAATAAAAGTTCTTATTTTAGCAACAAAGTTTTTTCTGACGTCTCTTAGCAACTGAAATTTCCTCAGGAATCCAAATCAAAAAACAGAATTTCAAAAAAATGTTTGTGTGCAGAGATATGACCGAAAGTTTAAAGGTGGTATATTGGCATTTCAACTTCAAGTCATATCTCAGCACACAAGCATTTTTTTTAATTTTACTTTTTTATTCGGATTCCTGAAGAAATTTTAGATACTGGGGAATGTCAGATTTTTGCGTACCGTATTTTATACCGTATTTTCTCTAATAGAAGCGCATGCGCTTCTATTTTTCAACCCCCCTCGGCGGATGCGCATCTATTAGAGAGTGCGCTTCTATTTTTAAACCCCTCATAAGATTCATAGTATTGAGAAAAAATTTCTTTATTTACAATCATAACAAACAAACAATTAACAGTAGACGCATCGCTTTCATTTAACTTATTTTCTTCCTCTTCACCGAGGTCCACTTCTTTCATCAGCTGGGCCAGTTTCTTCTCCTGGCGCGCCAGCTGCAGCTTCAGTCGACCACTTGGCCCCGGCCCATCCTCTTTGAAGCAGTGAATCTTATCGTTCTCGGACCCATCGATGGAATTTGTTATGCCAAACGACTTGAACGGTGATGAGCTCCTTTGAAAGGCTGTCCCAGGCTTCGACGATCCACTGAAAATAGAAAGACATCGGCGCAGCTTTCGGATTCCCTCCCTTTGTTACTCCTTTCTCGCCGTGCAACATCCAGTCCTCGTAGAGTTCGCGGATTTTGGCTGTGAAGGACGAGCTCCAGCAAACATCCGGTGTCTAAAGATCCAATTCTACTACTTGTGCATGAACAGATAAAGCAAAGAAGAAACTTGAATTAACTTAATGTACCCTTCAGGAACCACGTCCTAACATGCGTTGGCCTACCCTAACCTAAGTCTAAAACAAAAGCGTGGCGAACTGGCCGTACACCCAGCGAATAATTCGGATGATGACGTTTCTCATTGCAAACATAGTTTTTACAAATTTAATTCTTGTTTAAATTTACCTGGTACCCAGCATTCAAATGCCCTTTAATATATGTTGTAACGGGTGCGTAATAAGATCGGAATGGATTTTCAATGCCATTTATCTTATCATTTTTGGGATCATATCTGGAATGTTTTGATATGATTGTGTAGCCCTGTTTCTCCTTTTTCGTTTGGTATATCATTCGTCCAAAAAAAGTTATCAAATATGGCTGATCTCCGTGCCGGAATTGTGCGACTTCATGAGCAAGGTTATAAGGTGATGGAAATTGCAAGAACGCCATCAAGGGTGACTGGCCACCAAATTCCCCCGATCTGACTGTGATGGACTACTTTGTCTGGCCATATCTGCAATCGAAGGCATGCTCCAAGCCCCACAAAACAATTGCTGCTCTGAAGGCTTCTCTGCTAAAAGAATGGGATGCAATTCTGTAGGAGATGATCCAGAAAGCCATCGACGACTTTCCAAAACGCCTTCGTTTATGTATTGATGCAAATGGTGGTCATATTGTTGAGTGAAAAAAATTGTGATATGTCGTTTGAAAGAGGAGAATCAGGGCTTTCGAATGGTACTAAGTTTTTAAACATGCGATAATAAAAATGTTGAAAAATAGGGCTTTGAAAATCCATTCCGAACTTATTACGCACCCGTTATAACATATCTGTTTTAGTACAATAGTTTATTGCACTCTGCCTGGAACATGATTATGGCATTTGGTCTACCACTTTTATACATTGTCTTCTGCATCGTATATTTTATAAAGGCCAATGTGTCTGCGGAGAACCAAAAAAATGAATAAAAAGGAAAGAATGGTAAACTTTATTTTTGAAGGACCACAGTTTTTACGCGCAAAGGCGGCTGTGCCACAAAATTTAAGACGGAAATGAATGAAAAAATTATGAACAGAAAATTTATGCGAAAATTTGGAAATTGGTTGTTTTCCTAAGAAGTTATTTTGCTAACTACCTTTTCAATAAGGTATTTTTTATAAGCATAGTGAAATACCGTATTTCCTCTATTAACTCCCCTCCCCAAAAGTGGGACTTTTGTATTTCATGGCATTGCCTATCGACCCACTTTTTTTAAATAGATTTTTGAGCATGTAGCATACTAAAATGTAGCCCAGGTTCCCAGCTACATTTTGGTATGTTACATGCTCAAGAGTCTATTTAAAAAAGTGGGTCGATAGGCAATGCCATAAAATTCAAAAGTCCCACTTTTGGAAGGGGAGTTAATAGAGGAAATACGGTAGCTAAATAACATCTATGCTCAGAATTTTTATTTAAAAAAAGAGCCCGTATTTTCAAAAAAAATTTGTTAAAATCAGTCAATTTGACCTCGAGTGTACATCTACAACAAAAAAACTGAAGTTCAGGATAGACCACTTGGGCGTAGTAGACTGGGTACATAGCCTTCTTTTCTATATAACTCACAGACAACTTTTCGCTAGTTTTTGTAAGTCTGGAATGCTGGACGATCAGATTTGAAAGATGTGGTAGAGGACTACTCCATAAAATTCAAAAGTCCCACTTTTGAGGAGGGTAGTTAATAGAGGAAATAAGGTAGCTCTTTTCATGCTCTACAGTCAACTGTCTGTTTCCATCACCTCAGAAACCAGACTTAGGGTGGCAGATCACTAAGGTGGCGGTTAACTGTGGTGTCAATAACTGTGACTGGTTAACTTTGTTGACTGTATTCTTTTATTTTTACTATCTAAATCAGTGCATTCACCCTCGAAACTTGGATGAATCTCCTAAACTTGAATGAACACTGGATGGTGCGTGCAGAATAGGCCTGCTGCCGCTATTTTTGACTATTGGGACACTAAGCACCCCTCCTGGATATCTGGGTAACATCACCTGGATACCTGGGCACTAACACTTGGAAATATGGGTTCAATACCTAGATGTTACTTAGCAAAAATACCGCATAAATTTTCTGTTCATAACAAATTGGCGCATAAATTTTTCCTTTTTTCTCTTCTTTTTTTCCTCTTAACAAATGTACCGTAAATACTCTAATAAACAGGCCCCCCTACAGTTAACTATTTTCAAATTTGTTTTGCTTTTTTAACCCCAACATTGTTTATTTTTTAAAACGTACGACCACTCATTTTGTACATCTTTCCTAACTCAACAAAATGAGTGGTCGTACGTTTCAAAAAATAAACAATTTTAATTAAAAAAGCAAAACAAATTTGAAAATGGTTAACTGTAGGGTGGGGTGTGCGTTTATTAGAGTATTTACGGTACTTAAATTTTGGGGTACAGCCGCAGAGGCATATGCAAAATTTGAATTGGCGGGGGACATTTCTCTTTCGTCTTGCACTGTACTCTTTCAAGTTATTTCGAACGGCTGAAAAGAGTAGAGTGCGAGACGAAAAAGAACCTTTCCTACCAATTCAAATTTTGGACATGCCGCTGCTCGCAAGAACCATGGTCCTTCCAAAAATTTAAAGAGCACAACTGTTTTTATAAAATTAGCACACATGTTGTTTAGATGCTGTTGCAAGTGTTAATTATAAGTTTGTTAAACTTATCTGCATGCTCAGTGTATGTCTACATGATGTATGTGATTCCAAGTGAATTTCTTATGCATTTTGCACAATTTTGCTGGCTCCTTATACACAGTCAGATTATGAGACTTTTTTTCAAAAACTAAATTAATTTAAAATTGTTTAGGCTTACCACCTGTGATATTCCTTCTTCTAAATAGCAGTATTCAAAAAAACACCAAGATAATTGTTAACGACCTATTTGGAAAGCACAAGAGAGTTGTTTTCAGAAAGATTAATATTGTTACATCAGACAAAGCAAATCAATCATCTGCTGCTTAGCGTACCATAAAACTTCTAATTATACCAGTATGTGTCATAACTCTTGGCGTTTTTTTCAAATTTTTAGTCAGAATCGATTTTTTTCTTTTTCGTATATTTCTTCATGAAATTGTTCATTTTTCATTGAAATGTGACTTGTGTTCAAATTAAGCATGTTTTAGATGCCTCAAGGCCTTGTGCGCTCAAGACCGGCCGGATTTTTTGTTCAAGGGATTTCAAAGCTGCAGGAAAGATGGGAGAAAATTGTTGAGGCCGAAGGAAATTATTTTGATGAATGATAGTTGCTGTTATGAAATATGTTACGCGTTGTCTTGAATAAAGATTTCACTGTTATTTGCAAATGATTTTCTATGAAAGAAATGAAGAAATATGCGAAAAACATAAACAAAATCGATCCTGACTAAAAATTTGAAAAAAACGCGAAGAGTTATGACACATACTGGTAGTCTTTTTTCAGTCGTTGTTTTTCGAAAACTTCTTTCAAGCAAATTACTATTGTACTCCTCAATTTGAAGCCAGCAAAATGAGCTACAAAATAAGCAGTCTTCATGTAATGGATCAAAAACAAATTACCAATAACACAATTTCAAATCAGGAGGAAGCGATAGTTTGAGATTTTACGCTAGCAATATAATAAAATAATTGTTTTGACGCATCTTATAACAACTGACGATCCTAATACCGTATTTCCTCTAATAGGCCCTCCCCGAAATCCGTCATTTTTTAAATATATTCTTTGCACTTTTGACCAATTTTTTTAATTGGCTCTCGCTTATATGTCATACCAGATTCGCAGCTACATTTTGGCGCATAACATGAGTGGGAAAACCAAAAAATGCATCAAAAAGTCGAAGAATAAATTAAAAAGTTCCGGATTACGGGGAGGGCTTTTAATAGAGGAAATACGGTAAGTACTAAAAATATTTGTACTGAAAATTTGTTTTATTAATTGATTGAAAAGAAAAACACTCAACCCAAAGCGGGCTGTAGAGTTAACAAAACAACAAAAGTAAATCCAGACTGCAACACATAAATGATTAACAAATTAGGAATTTTAGACTGGAGATTCCTAATTAAAGTTGTCGACTCTTCGAAGATTTCACTTATTTAAAAATAGTGTTTAAACGACTCCCAAGTAATTTTTATATGCTTAAAACGATGAAAAAGTTATTTTCTAACATTTTTCCACACAAAAAATGAATTTTTTGAAAAATTTTTTTTTGACCAAAACTTGACTTTTTGCCTTGGGGTACCAAGGTAAACTACTTTATATTAGGGTATTCTACCGCCTTTTGGTCACTGGAGCTTGGCAAAAAGAGTCTCTTTATGCATTTTTGATTAAGAGGAATGGAAAGACCGGTTTCGCGAAGTTTGATTATCTAAGTGTGAAGTTGGCTGACCTTGGTACCACAGGCAAAAAGTAAAATTTTGGTCAAAAAAAATTTTATGATAAGAGGGGGAGGCTTCTAGTAGAGGAAATACACGGTATCCTACCTTTTTTAAATGTGTTCTAAATTTTTGCACACTTTTTAATTTGTTTCTGCTAGCCATTCAAGTAACTATTAGACCCTTCTGCAAATTTTTTCCAAAAGAAAAAAGTAATTGTTCTGTTGATAGAAGTAACTCTTCCAGGCCCTTTGGCTGCGGGCAGAGACTCTCTTTGCAATTGATTTGCCTTGATCCTTCTCTCAGGTAGCACAGCTTAGAGAGTGCACCTTCCACAGGACAGCTGTCTTTTCCACCGCTAAGGTGCACTTGTTTTAGCAAACGACTGGTGGATGTTAGCTATTGGCGAGAAACTTCCAGGCAGTCTATTGCTTGCTATGAACTGCTCAAATAGAAATTTGGGTCATGGTTTCGGTTAAGAATTTAGATATTTTCTGTATGTTATGCTCATAGATGTTTTGATTTCAAAAATTGTCGGTTTAAAATTCAAAGTGTTTTGTTGAATTATTATTTTTGGGAGATCTGACCTTTTAATAAGTCGGATTTTTTTTGTGAGGAATACAGTTGGATTTTTTCTCCTTTATATGTATATTCAAAAAATCTTATATATAACAAGCCGTTCAATAAAATTTTTGCCATCGAGGCTGCGCCATTTTGCCCCAGGCATTTTGGCTGTGGAATTTTGCCCCAAAACCGGGCAAAATATGTCATTTAACCTCAATTGGCTTGTTTCTTGGAGCTTCTTTAGCCTTTTAGTGCAAAATTTCACAGCTAAAATGCCCGGGGCAAAATAGCACAGCACAAATGCCACTTATTCCTAATTGGCCTCAATGGTAAAAAATTTTTATTGGAGGCATATTATATGATGTTTTAAAACGCAATCATTGCTTGGTCTCCCTGAGATTTCGGCCAGATCCGTAGGGGAGAACAAGCAAAAATTGTACTTTTGGCAGGGGGCTAAACCTGAAGAGATCTGAAAAAACAGGATAGAAAAGCAATTATGGCCATTTAAAAGTGTGAATTTTTTCGAGTCACCCTGCAAATAATTTTTTTTAAGAAAATATTATATTTGATGCGTTGGAAATCTGCAGACTTGTTGTAGACACAGCATATAGGTACTGATAATAAATTTAAGGCTATGAAATAGGCAATAAACATCTGCAAAGATTTTTGAGCAGCGCTGATAAAATGAACAAAATAGAGCTTTATTAAAAACAGCGTTGTTTTATTTCGCCAGTAGATCTGTGGTACGGAAAAATTTCAACACGTCCATTTTGGATGTATGAATAATACTTCTTATTTCAAATGTTCCATTTTGCAAGTGTTTAACAAGACTCCAAGTGCGTTGATTTCTCAAAGTTCTGCTCATTTTGACCTGCGTTTGACCTGGTCCCCGTCTTTTTTGCGGTGAAGCGCACGAGATGCCCCTTTAGGGAACATCCATAAATTATGTCAGACTGACAGGCCGTTTTTGGAACCCCCACCCCCTGTCAGAACATGTCAGAATGGGCTTGACCCCCTTATTGAAATCTGACAATTTTCTGACACAACTTTGTGACCCAAAATTTATTTCTGCACATTTTTTTTGAAGTTTAAAACCTTAAAAATGATAGTGTAAAATAACAGAAGCCTTTGTTATATGTTAATTGCATGTTTTTAAGTTACAAGAGCATAAAAAATATTGCTTTTAATATGAGTTTTAATATGACTTGAAATATGAGCCATGATGGGAAAATTCAATATTTATTTTCAAATCTATGTATTAAAATATATCTATCTATATGTATACATTTTTATATGAAAAATAATTTAAAATTTTAGAAATCTAGCTTAAATTCTAAAATATTTGAAAAATTTGGAGAAATCTGACATTCCTGTCAGAAAAAGGTCTTCTACCCCACCCCCTTGTCAGATTTTGTCAGATTGGCATGGGAACCCCACCCCTGTCAGATTGGCATGGGAACCCACCACCCCCTTGTCAGATTTTGTCAGATTGGCATGGGAACCCACCACCCTTGTCAGATTTTGTCAGATTGGCATGGAACCCCACCCTTGTCAGATTTTGTCAGATTGGCATAGAACCCACCACCCTTGTCAGATTTTGTCAGATTGGCATGGAACCCCCACCCTTGTCAGATTTTGTCAGATTGGCATAGGAACCCACCACCTTGTCAGATTTTGTCAGATTAGCATAGGAACCCCACCCCCTTGTCAGATTTTGTCAGATTGGCATGGGAACCCCCACCCCCTTGTCAGATTTTGTCAGATTGGCATAGGAACCACCCTCCCCTTGTCAGTCTGACATAATTTATGGATGTTCCCTTGAAGGGAAGGAAAATTTTCTGTCCCAAATGTTTCGAATACCACTACGAGCATACATACTTTTTTGACTACCTTTTGATTGATTTTTTTTCTTACCTCTTAGTTTTTTTTTGCATTTTCATATTTTCGTGTTGAATACAAAATTGATAAACAGTCTACTGATATAGAAGAAGCCATTTATACCGGTTGATTTGACCAAAACAATGGTTGAGGGTGGTAAAATATCGATTAGCAACCCTTTTTAATTTTTTTGCAAATTTTCATCAAAACAATCAAAGGGTAGTCAAAAAAGTATGTATGCTCGTAGTGGCATTCGAGACGGAAAATGTTCCCTCCCTTTAAAGGCCCGTGCATTACACGGAGAAAAGACGAGGAACAGAAGTTTTTTTCTTTCTCGACAAATTTTTACATGCGTTCTCATGTAGATCTTTCAAGTTTTCTGCCTAGTTTTTAAAAGTAGTATAAGACCATCAATAGTAGATTTAATGCAAAACGAGTGAAAAATAGACGGTTCAAAAGAAATTTGCTAGTTGTTGCCCCGCCTTAACTTTCTGATACGCACGGGCATGCCCCTTAAAAGAAAGGGTTTTCCCAAAAAAACTTTTTAATAGTTGAATAGGAAAAAAAATAAGTTAGAATCAGACTACCGACTTCATATTTTGCAATCTGATATTTGACTTCCTACCTTTATAAAAGTGAAAAGCTTTAAAAGCTTTTTGAATTTAAAACTGCATTTCTAAAAGGTTTTATGTTGATTTCTGGCATAATAAGACCGAAATTCGTCTATATCTTGTTCCTACTTCATGTTAATTGGCCAAAAATCGTTCTAATACGCTAATCAGACAGATTCTTAGCGTAATTCCGAACTGCTCAAAATGTCACCCTTCAAGAACATGATCACTCAACATTTGTTCATGTTTTAAGTTCTAGCCACCTTGAGCCCGACTTGGTTGGCCGACTGAGAAAACAAAGAAACTTTATGTCCGCTAACCCGCCACCTTGCTAACCCGCCACTCCCGAGTGAGTCCGCACTGAGAAAATATCTCTCGATAACACGTTTTGCTAACATTTAGCTAAAAAATATCAAAATGTCAAAAATTTCAATTCCCACATGCCGAATTTAAAACTGACAATGAGCCATTGGTGGAAGAAGAATAAGATGAAGCTGTGAATGATCTCCTTCTTGCCCGTATTCAAGATCTTGATAAAATCGATTAAACAGACATAATGGGCGACCTCATTCATATAAACGACGAAGTGGTCACGGGTTTGTTTTTATCTTTAGATCAACGATTTGAAAGAAAATGTGGAAGAGTAGACAACAAAAGATAGCCAGATGGTCGAAAGTGAGAGTGTAAACATTAAAAGAGAATATGTCGACTCAATTAAGCCGCCAAATAAGTCACAAGCGTGGATCCCTTAAAGCCATAAAAATTGTTCGTCGCTACACAGAAAAGATCTTTGCCGTTCCGGCCATTCTGAATCACAGTGACACCCTGGCAAAGCTTTCTATCAACTCAAAAGCTCGTCGATTATTTTGTTAGATTGAAATTATAATATAGTTGATATTTGTCTGAATAAATTGAAAACTTTCGATAACCCGCCATCCTAGTCAGGATTTGATAGTCTTTTCTTTAAAAGCAGCTTATAGATTTCGGTACACGTAAAATCAAAGTTGACATTTGTTTGAAGAAGGCTTTTGACTGTTTCCGGCTTCAGTAAATTTCTGACATCTGTCCAATGGCAGCCACACAAGGAAAAGACACGCTCACAAAAAGCATTTGACACCGGAATGGAGAGTATCTTGTTAACGAGTTCGTAAAGCCCGGAGAATCCGTCATTTTCTTTAAACACCTAGAATAAATTTGATAGGCTAGAAGCACCAGAACGTTTAATATACTTTGCACTATATTAATTATTACTATATTGATTTACTGCTCTTTGTAATCCCTTTTATTCTCCCGTACTTTTCCTTGTACAAACGCTTTGTTTCCTAACCCGCCACTCTCGATAACCCGCCACCCTAAGGCCGGTTCCTAGGGGTGGCGGGTTAGCGAGAGTGCATTGTATAGATATTTAGGGGTTAAGACGAAACAACGCCCATTTTTTCAAACCCCTAAATCTTATTATTTCTGAAATCATTCAATAAAGTTCGATAGCTTGTTGGAAAGCTGAGATTTCGCGCTACACGATAATGTTAATAATTTTGAAAATTAACAATAAATGTAAATTGTGAACTTGTTCACTAGTTGGCAGACTTGTTAAGTAGTTTCACACTCATTTTACTGCTGCCACTAGACTCACTCAATGGTGTCAAAAACATCTATGTCGCCGCCTGCCTAAAAATGCAAGTCAGCCCCAAACAATGGGTAGGGGTTAGAAATAAAGAGGGTGTCCCTAATGTTCTCCAACACAAATTGCACATCCCTAGTGCTGTTATTATTGCAGTTGTTGCGCATGAATAATTTGTCGATGGTGGCACATTGTTGTCGCCCTGCTAAGTGTTAATGCTTGGTGTGTGTATGGGTGTGTGCCCCCAGTCTAGAGTGTTGTTGGTCTAGGTCCTGCTTTCCCCAACATTTAACACAATATTGCAGGCTTCAAGTTGCTTTTTAAGTAGTAGTAGCAGCAAAGTAATTGAGTTTAACCCTTTTTATAAACCATTTTAGCTGTTTAGTGGTTTTTCGGATCGACTTTTTTTGTTTGCTGGTTTTAGTTTTTCGGTTTGAATTCTAGATTTAAGAACTGCTGATCAACTTACTGATCAAAAAAGCTTTGATCTCAGCTGAAAAGAAAGGTGTCCCCAGGAATTTTAAGTCGTCGCGAGTCAGACCACTTCTTGCCGCAAATTTGGAGCTTTGCGTATCACTTCTTGATCCCCGTTCCATCTGGAGGTGTCACTCAATGGTCGGATTGAATAGCTCAACGTTTTTGTTAATATGTTTTTGGGGCTTCTACCTCATACAATGTGTCACCCCTTGCTCTTTCTTAAGGCAAACAAAATACCTGAAAATTGACGATTTTTAGAGAAGCAGAATTGAAGAAAATAGTAAATATTTGGTATTACTTCGCAAATCTCTTTTTTTTTTCGAAAATGGTCAGGAAATCGGTCTGTTACTTCCGAAGCCTTGGTCTTGAATGTGCGCTTGTGAATCACCCGAAGCAGTTCATAATCTTCTTCTTCCAATGTGTCATATGCTCTCCAGTCATCGCAGATTATTGTAGTACCGGGCAGGATCCACTTCTTTATGAGCGACAGAAGCGTAGGACGGTCTCTTTTCTCCACTTGAACTACAAAAGCGGCACCGGTGCTGCGTGAGATTTCTCCAAACACCCATGAGCCCTCAACATGATGTCCTCTGTCGTACTTTCGCTTACCGAACTTGCTCTCGTCTATTTCAACCTTCAAATAAATAAGATAAGATAAAGTATTGAATGGAAAAATCTTTAGACTTACCACATCGTCACACCCACCGATAGGAGTAGCTCGCTTGTTCATGGACCAATGCACTACTTGTCTACACAATTTGTTCCAATACGGAGTACTACGCGTTGACATTCCCACCTCCTTGCCAATGTTCTGCTGCTGTTGACCAGACAATCTAAAACAGAAAGAACAAAGATATAGGCACTTTTTACACACCAACAAAGACAAACCACGTAAAGACATATTTTAATATAACAATCACCGGTGGCTTAGCATGCGCCATGAAGGGGTCGAATAAAAAAGTTGTAAATGTACCCGTCAGTCCTCTGATTGTATTTCATGCTATCTTTTTCACATTTCCTGCATTGCCGGCTCATTGAGATGATCCCAAGTTGGTCCGAAAAAGATAGCAGATCAACGCTACTTTCAGATGGACGATCTAGTGCACACAGAGTCCATCGGTCATTCTTAGAAGGCCCATCACGATTTAAGGCCATAGAATTAGACTAACAAAAAGCCCCCTGAAAGCTGACGTAAGATAATAAAACAAAAAAAACAGCGAACAATAAAGGAAAGACAGCAAAAACGCCTTTCGTGATAAAGAAATGAAGCGCTAATTCAAAATCGTGAAAATTTTCACTGATTATCTTGTTGTTTTTGATCTGCTGGGGCTCAGGTTCGGGTGAGTTCTGGGGCTCAGGTTCGGTTTAGCCAAGGGAAATCAATAAAGTTTATACGGTAAAATCAAGGTTACACCTTTCGCAGAATTTTTGAATTTTAACCTACTGTACATATTTTCTACAAAAACTCATGAGTTATTTTCTCACCCCCTTCGGAACATGAAAAAATTGAAGCCTTTTTCGAGATTTTTGGATGTTCAACCGAAATCGGTAAGACTCGTAATATTTAATAAAATCCAAAAAACAGCATCGTGAAATATGTGCTTGGCCCCCGAGAGATACGTCCGTAGAGTAGGAGTTTTATTAAAAGGTGGGCAAAAGTGACGGGACGGAAGACTAGAAAAGTTGGAAGTTGAAAGTTGTAAAAAAATTCAAAACCGGAAGAAAAAAGTTCTGGAAATCGCAACTCTGTCCCATCCCTGATGGGCATCTAGTGGAAAGTGTTACGTTATTATACTGGCTCTCCAAATATTTGTACCCAATAATTGCTCTATAAGCAGCTATAAATAAGCTCTTTTTTCTATTAATAGATATAAATAACAGTTTCAAGGTGATTGATTGCCGAAATTAATGACTGCAACCATTGTGCAAATGCCTTTTATCTGGTGGTCATCCATTTGTCAGTGAATTTGAAATGAATTTGGAAGTCTGGGCAAAAGTTGGCGTGACCCAATGTTTTGTTGTCAACCCTCCTGCCAAAATTAATGCAATTTAAGCAGGGCCACTCCTGCTTTAAACAAACTTTTTTTGGTGCACGGCAAAGACAAAATTGCATGGATTTAAGTTGCTCCTGCTGTCTTAATAAAACATTCCTTGCCTGCTTGTTTTTGGTGTTGTTGTTGTCCTTGTGTTTGTTGTTTGGCCGGAATTGCTTAAATGGCTGGCCAAAGGGAGGGCATATTAGTAGGACAACTAGTAGTTATGAGTGTACTGCAAAAATGTATATTGAAAATTTCATATTTCATTATTTTCTTAGCATTTAAGTTAGGGCTCACATTATCTCAAATTTTATGGCATTTGTTGATCAATTTTTCAATTCTGATATTGACCCTTGGGAACTGGCCATTAGTTGTCTTCCATCGAGGGTGGTCTTATACAGTCGAGTAGTCTGACTGAAGGACCGTCTAGGAAAGCTACTACAGCTATGGTGGGTCACACTACAGGGTGGGGAATAAAAAACGCGAACATTTTTTAAACTTTTTTAGTCATGGACTCCCGCGCACTATCCGAAGTAAAGATTTTTTCGGTGTTATCAAGGATGTTGAAATAACGGCTGTGACGGTACCGAGTCCTCTTATTCTGCCGTAACCCTAGCTCTAGCTCTCTCAGCATGAGATTAACGTGGCTCGCTTCACAGGGCTAACTCACTACGTGGTTGATTCCCATATGCGTATGCTCGTGCTTGAGGCTGACCTTATGATCTAGGGCCTCAACCGTCCATCCTTGTCACACCAAATCCAATCAACAATAAGAAAAAATATGGCTTTTTTTGCCCCAACCTGTATATTGGTGCTCTGAACTTGAGAATGGGTGGATGGCTTGATAGGAGTATACTGCTAAAGTATACTGCCTCTTAAGTGCTTTTTTAACGTAATTCGATCTGAAACGTTCGAAAAACATGTTTTAAAGTGCGGAAAGGCAATTTTTCGAAAAAAAATTTTGGTTTGCCTTGGTCTACCTTGTGGTTTTTGGTCATTTTTCGGTACTTCACCCTGTTTTGGTCACTGGAACTAGGCAAAAAAGATCCTCTATATGTATTTTTGATCATGAGTCTTGCTCGGAATCACCTTCGGGGGCGCAGGGGGCTTGGAGTTGAGATGCGCACACCCACATACCTTAGACACAAATCACTCGAAAGCATACCAAAGTTTTTTTATGCGGTGGGCCCCAGTTAACAAGACTATGTTGAACATCTTCTTTCTTATTGACACATATACTAACTAACTAAAATGTGGTAAAATACCCAAATATATAGCAGTTCAATTTACAAACTTTTCTACAGTCGACGCTTTTTATAACGACACCATTTTGTTGGTCCCTTGAGTGTCAATATAACGAGCACCGACTGTATATACAAAATAGGTACAAATACTAACCAATACATAGTTTATTCATATTCACCATAAGGGGGACCAAGGTTTAAATGACCAAAAACCGCAAGGGGATCAAGGCAAACCAAATACAATTTTTTCGAAAAATTGCCTTCTCACACTTAAAAAAATGTTTTTTTCAACGTTTCAGATCGAATTACGTTGAAAAAAGCATTTTAGAGGCATTTTTAGCTTACACCCAAACGGTATACTTTAGCCGATGGCTTTTTTTCAGGTAGCAAACTCCCTTCCTATCCTTTCTGGTGGAAGAATAACAAACAGTTTTCGTAAAAAATCAGGTTTCAAAATATGCCTGGCCTCCCCTGAGTCTTTTTAAACAACAGGAAAGGGGAGCAAGACATATTTTATAACTTGATTGTTCACTGGAATCAAAAAAGAATGCAAAATCCAAGCTTATCTGTTAAAAAAACTAATCTTAAAAAATAAAATTTTGGGGTATTTATACAAAATTTAAATTTCTTGCCGTTTTTTGCTCTTTTCTCATTTTCATAGTAATTTTCATTTTTCGGTTTGCTCTCAAGGTGGTCTTATGCCGAGGGGGACTTTGTAGTGTTTATTTGTCGGCCGGCCAAATAAAATTTACATAGTCTTATAACAAAGTTCACATGCAGACCAACGGGAATGTTAAAAAACAAGACTTAAAAAACAAAATACCGTATTTCTTCTAATTGCCGCACAGTCTCTAATTACCGCACACCCCTAACTTTAAAGACTTATATCTCGGAGCAGAGTGAATATTTTGCAAAGCTGTTTGATGCATTTTCTTAACTCCCTCGAGCTCTACCGATTCCACTTTTCAGATCTTGGTTAAGCACTCGAAAATCTCTAGATCGAATTTGAAAATTTCCAATTTTCAGGTGATTGAAAAATAAGCGCACATGTGCGGCAATTAGAAGAAATACGGTAGTTTAATTTTACTACTTAAAAGAAAATGGCTGAGAAGAGGTGTGCACAATTAGGTCTCTTTAGGTCTGCAGAATTTAAGTTTTGGCTTTTCATTGTTTTTTGAGTAAATCGTGTAATTTATTTTGTATTATTTTAAAATCCTTTATTTCAGGCTCATTTGGCAATCCCCAGAGAGTAATCTTAAGCAAGTGGCTGTGTGTGAGCCGCCTTTTGTTGCTCCTCAAAAAATTACTTACTCTCAGCTAGTGTATAATTATTTGGAGAGCCGGAATATCTTATTTTTATTTTCATTTAGTCTATGAAGAGTCAGTTTCAAATTTTGTGTTTTGTTAAAATTATATTGAAATTTTGAGTTTTCTTTAGTGTAACTGTTGAAAATAGGCCAAGCCTTTTCAAAAAAATACTTTTTTTGCATCTAAAGAACTTTTTTGCAACTACTGAACTTTTTTTGCATTTGATAGACTTTTTCGGGGACTTTCATATACAAAAAGGTTTTTTTAATGAAAAAAGTTGGATGCAATAAGAAGTATTTTAGCTACATGACAAAGGTTTGCTGGTTAAAAAAAGTAGGATCACTCAACTACCGTATTATCTCTAACAAGGGACCACAGGCGCCTATCGGCACCTCTATAGTAAAGTACAGTACAGTTATTTGTATAGTACAGTTATTTCGAAATTTCAATGAGGGGCTATGACTTCATTCATAAAAATAGGTATATCCCCTATTAGAACTCATTTTTTCGCCTGTTCTTTTTTTTAAACGAAAGCTGACATTCTGGGGAACACGATGGTATTAGCGACAAAAGTGATTTCGCTATCTACGACCCGTTCTGGCCTTCGAAGTGAAAAAGCGTTACCCACCCACACATGCCAAATACTATATAAGATAAGACCCCACCTTCTAATAAAGCCCCATTATCTCTAATAAGACCCCACCTTCTAATAAAGCCCCATGTCAGATTTAAAATGGTCTGAAACTGCTGTTATCATTGACTTTTTATTGCTGTAAAAAGTGCCAGTGAGGGATTTCAAAAATTCAACAGACAGTTTTTACATGGCTTAAAAGGTAAATGAAAACTGAAGTTTCAGACCATTAAAGCTTAAAAAAATGGAGGTTGAAAAATAAGGCCCCATGGGGCCTTATTAGAGATAATACGGTAATTTGAATTTTAAAATAATGTATGTGAGGGAACATCCATAAATTATGTCAGACTGACAGTGGTGGGGGTTCCCATGCCAATCTGACAAAATCTGACAAGGGGTGGGGGTTCCCATGCCAATCTGACAAAATCTGACAAGGGAGGTGGGGGTTCCCATGCCAATCTGACAAAATATGACAAGGGGGTGGGGGTTCCCATGCCAATCTGTCAAAATCTGACAAGGGGGTGGGGTTCCCATGCCAATCTGACAAAATATGACAAGGGTGGGGGTTCCCATGCCAATCTGACAAAATCTGACAAGGGGGGGGGTTCCCATGCCAATCTGACATATATATTTTAATACATAGATTTGAAAATAAATATTGAATTTTCCCATCATGGCTCATATTTCAAGTCATATTAAAACTCATATTAAAAGCAATATTTTTTATGCTCTTGTAACTTAAAAACATGCAATTAACATATAATAAAGGCTTCTGTTATTTTACACTATCATTTTTAAGGTTTTAAACTTCAAAAAAAAATGTGCAGAAATAAATTTTGGGTCACAAAGTTGTGTCAGAAAATTGTCAGATTTCAATAAGGGGGGGTCAAGCCCATTCTGACATGTTCTGACAGGGGGGGGGGGTTCCCAAAAACGGCCTGTCAGTCTGACATAATTTATGGATGTTCCCTAAGAAGATGGTAGTCCGATTCTAATTTTTTTACTTTTCCTGTCCAATTATTGAAAAGTTATTTTGTTTGGGGAAAGCACTTTGACAATTGATAAAATGTTGAAAACTTAAAAATAAATGCGGGATCTCAAAGACTTCGAGATCCAAATTGCGATCTCCATTATGAGACTTTTATAGAATAGGTACATTTTTGGGTGCGTGTACGTTTGACCACAAATTGACAAATGTCAATTCTGTGGTCAAACGTCAATATGCCCATTTTTGCACTTTTAGGGAGAGTGATTCTAGGCAATTCTAACTCTTTCAAAAGTCAAAATTTAGAAATGAAGCCAGAAGTATTTCTACCATACAAATGTGTTGCTTGAAGTGGTCTAAGCTTGAACTGACTAGACTTCTACTTTACAATTATTACCATCACTACTACTTATTATTATTGCTACTGTTGCTTCAATCTATTTTAATTTGTAGTATTGACTGTCGTTCAGTGGTGTTACTACTACTACTCAATGAAGTGCCCAGTGAATGGTCCAGTCCACCTAAACCATGTTTCTAGAAGCTGGCTAAAGGTAAATTTAAAAGGCTGAAGTATTTTTACAGAAACGTTCTTCTGGGTCAAAATCTGTTTTTGATAAAAAAAAATCTGTATTTCAAAAAAAGTAGGGAAGCTTTGTTTAAATCTCAGTCGTATGTCACGGAAATCTGTAAATTAAACTTAAATTTAGATAACGTTTTCAATCCGAACCCGAGGTGGTGTGCCTTTATATTCCTACTACCTCATATTTTGCCTTATTCTATTATTTTTCTCTTCTTTTATTGGCTCTGCAATGGATATGCAAGGTATTTGTAGTGAGGGATGTACAAATTTTGGCCATTTTTTATTATTGCAGGTTCTTCCAGTAATTTGTTGGCCCCACTTAGAGGTGCTGTGTTTTTACCCCATGATACTGCCTTACTTACTCCATTAACTGGTCGGTTAATTTCTGTGTCTAGGAAATATTTATGGTTAGTAATTTACCTGAAAATTCATTTAAAGGGGGAAAGCTAGTTATGTTGGAAAATTTAACATCGGTGGCGCAGTGGATAAGCGTTTGTGTTATATGGCCTAAAAAGGCGCGCAGGCTCGACCCCACCTATGGACACACCAATTGTTTTTGCTTGTTTGACCAATTTATCGAAATAATTCAACTTTTTTAGCGCCAGATACGGAATCAGCGACCCCAATTACCCCTACACATTGATCAAACAAGCCAAGATAAGTAGCATGCCACCACGTGGGGTCGAACCTGCGCACCATTTTGGGCCATAAAACACTAACGATTCACGGCCCCCCAAAATTTGAATCCTAGTGCAGAACAAGAACAAAATCACGCCAGGAATATTTTTGGTGAAATCCAAATTGTTAAACAAAAATTTTCTTTTTTCGGTAATACTATAGAATCCACCCCAGCCAGCGCAAAATGTACTTATACCGAAAGGAGATGGAGCCGTCTCATACTGAAACGGCACGGAAACACTTTGGTTTCTGAAAAATCGAAAAAAAAATTCGGTTTGCCTTGGTCCCCCAAGGTGATGAAACTAGAAAAATTCCAAAAAAATTGTTTTTTAAATTCTCGCCAAAACATTTTTAAAGGGAATAAGGGCTGTATTAGAAGGGGAAGGGAATAAAAAGGGGCCACTTTCATGGCAAAAAGATAAAAAAAGTAAATTTAAGACTATTTAGACTGTCTAACCATGTTTTTCAACATGGGCCGTGGCAAAAAGAGACTCTATATGCATTTATTGATCAAGAGTTATGTTGAACATCTTCTTGTTAGTGGGCTCTGTGTAATTAACGGCCCCCTTTTATTCCCTTCCCCTCCCAATACAGTCCTTAATCCCTTTAAATATGTTTTGGCGGGAATTTAAAAAACATTTTTTTTTAATTTTTCTAAATTTTTTACCTTTGGGGGACCAAGGCAAACCACGATACTATAGTCTAGCCCTTTTTTCTACAAATATGAAAATGTGCTATTTTGCGGGTTATGTGGCAAAGAATGCGCTTATTAACCACCTACACTCTCCTATAAAACTCACTAATTATTCTTACAGCTTCTTACAAAATTCCACAAAACTAATAGAGAGTAACAACAAAAGCGAAAAGAATGAATGAGTATTTCTTGACGATTGCAGGACAAAATCTTTCGTTCAACATAGCCTGTTTCTTGGGCGAGGCATCAGCAAAAGGACAGAAAACCCAGAGCCAGAACTTCCTCTTGACGAATAACACAGCATAGGGACATCCCGGAAGAAGATTTCACTTTTTAGCAGACGCTGAAGGCAAAGCAGTAACACTGCACATGCTCCAAATCAACTCCAGCGGAACAGCACACCGTAAATAAGAAAGATGCAGTAATCAGCATAGCCAAGCGTTATTTAGACAACTGAATATGGAAAAAACATATCATCGGGAATTAAAAACCAACCGGGTTTTTGCTTCTTCTGCTCTCACATGAACCCGACCTGAGCATCTCTAGTCTCTAGCAGGGGTGAACACGAACCAGCCGTGAACAGGGGTGAACACGGGCCGTACCCCCAGCGGGCCGGGCTAAAAAATGTCCGGGGGCCGGGCTTAGGCCCGATAATAATTGACAGAAAACTGTATTACGAGAGTTGACTGTATTTTTGACTGAGAATTGACTGTATTGGGAGCGTTGACAGTATTGTTGACCGGGCCGTGAATTTTTCGGCCCGTGTCCACCCCTGGTCTCTAGTGCTTTCAGCTGCAGCCTTGGTACAAAAATGTAGCTATTTTACTTCTCTATCGCGTCTCCGATCTTGTTTGAGCATAAATAGTCAAGAAACTTTTTAAGATCTCAATTTAAAAAACCAGATAATGAAAAAATATTGAAAATTTTCACAGTAATCAAGTTTGATTTTGATGATTTGCGTGTTTTATGGGCAAGTGATGGCTCATTTGAACGCCCTTAGTGTATGCAGTATTTTGGTCATAAATATGCCAAAGGCAACAAGGAAAAAACCGGATAAGGTGTACGAAACAAAAATCCAAACGAGTCTAAAAATGACCATTTAAAAAAATCGTTTGGCGCCAATTCCTCCTAATGCACTAGGATTCAACTTTTAGGAGGCCATGGTTTATCCACTGCGCCACCGATGTTGAATTTTCCAACCTAAATGGATTGCCCCTTAAAACAGGAACGGAAATCTGTGGCGACGAGATATTCCGGTGGGGCCAACGTCCTAGACCATCATTCGGCAGAAACTTGACTCCTCTTCCTTTACTCGCGTCTTTTGGCTCGTGTTTTGTCTATTTTGGCTTAGAGATTACAGTCAACCCTCGATAATCCGCCACCCTAGGGCCGGTCCCAAAAAAAGCTAAAGTTAAGTAAAGGTAGGGTAATCGCACCTCGATAATCCGCCACCCTGAGGCCGGTCCCTAGGGGTGGCGGATTAACGAGGGTTGACTGTACATACTTTTCGGTCATTTTATAGCAGAAACGCGGTCTATAGTCCCTCGTGTGAAAAAAGCGATTTTTTTTTTTAAATTTTGCACATTATGGAAAATGATCTAGGACATTGGCTCGGTCAAGATTCCGCAGATAATTGAAAGTAGACAACAACACTTTTCAAACAATGAATCATTCTAGCTATTCTTATTTCAAAGATGAGATCGGAGTCAAATGTTGATAGAATAGAACATAGATCAATTTCCTGAGGATATCGCCGAATCGAGTAGCGAGCGAAATTGTAAATAAGCGAAATAGAACATTTGCGAAAATTTGCGTTTGCCAAATAGTAATTTGTCAAATAGCAGTGGTTTTGGTGGAATTTTTTTGCAACTGGGGTTTGCGAAATGGTTTTTTTCCACCAACCACATCTTAATCTCAGTAACTTTGACCAATTCAGAAGAGCAAGAAAGGCATTTGGCCACAGTTGAGTCAGTCATGTAAGTTGCTTGTTTTTGGCAATAGACTAGTAGCAATAGAATAATAGACAGCTGTACAGCCCACTTTTAGGCCAATCATAGACGTAGCTATAGAAGACGCTCATCGCCTTATCCTTTACAGATGGTGGAGACACCAAGATTGGCTACGCATATATGTTGCACCTGTACTCCAGTGTGATGACCAGAAGAGGGCTGCTTGGGCTGGTAATGAGTTATATATACAGTCAAACCTGGGTTAACCGACACCCTCTTTTATCCGACACCATGAGCCCGATTTGGTTGGCCTGGTAAACCTACACCCCAGTTATCCGACACCTCGTTTATCCGACACCATAAGGGCGGTCCCTTTGGGTGTCGGATAACCCAAGTTTGACTGTATTGACCGCATGAACTATATTCCCATTTCCTGTTCTTTAAATTTCTAATGTAAAATTGCAACTTTGTCTTTAAAAACCTGAGATACACAGAATTTGTAGTAAGCCCGTGTAAAACGAATTGAATATATTTTTGCAGCCCTGGAAGCTTTGGAATGGACCAATGGTTCTGGGGTAACACACTTTTGAACAAATATTTAGCAAATGACAACTTATGTTTTAGTTAGATGTATCTTTTGGGCCTGCTTGTGGTGAATTTCATAGCTTAGATTTAATTTCACGAGAATTTTATTTAAAAATTCCAGACTACGTTCTGGCAACTATCACAAGGATTTTGAGTTTCCACGCAGTGCCTATGTTCACCAACGCTGGATTTAGCGAGTTCTTCCAGGTTAAGAGCAGCTCCTTGCTCACCAGAGTAGGACCACTGCAGGTAATAATCTGTTTTATTGTAATGGAATTTTTTTGCTGGAGATTTTTAGTTCACACTTTTTATCTAATTTTGATCCATGTGAGAATAGATGTGGCAATGCGCTGCTGGCTAAAAAACAGTCGTGTGGCAAAAAATCTGATCATAATTTGGAAGTTTAGAAACTTTTCGACCCAAAAAGTGCACCAGTACCAAACGAAATTTTGTTCAGGTGCCATTCATACTCCCACGGGACACGGGACAAAGTATGTACCGCGACTTTTGTCCCGTGACTTTCTCCCGCGGGATATGAATCATTTTTTGGCACTGTCCCGCGGGACACCGACCTACGGGACAAAGTAGAAAAAATTGACAAATATCTTATTAAGGGCAAAATGGCTCAAAAACACTGTCTAAGCTACTTTTTCGACTTAACACGATCAAAGAAATATATTACGCAGTTTCTGTTAGAGATGTAGACCAGGATTTCGGGATTTTACATTCTACCGAATTTTTGACCCACTTTTGACGGAAATGGATAGCTAATAATTTCAGACCCTACAGCTGCTTTTTATTCCTCTATCTATTGGTCTTTTAATTTTGTATTTTATTTGAAAAATTAGACCTGCGACCCTGAAAGTCTAAATTTTTCAAATAAAATACAAAAATTAAAAAGACCAATAGATAGAGGAATAAAAAGCATCTATAGGGTCTGAAATTATTAGCTATCCATTTCCGTCAAAATGGGTCAAAAATTCGGTAGAAAGTAAAATCCCGAAATCTTGGTCTCCATCTCTAGTTTCTGTCATGAACATTTAAATTTTCTCAAAACAATTTGCTTCTTACTCTTTAACGCTAGGAAAGCTTTTTGGGGGTATTTTTGGCTGATTGTTGATCAAAAGTGCTGGATTCTTAATGTGTTGTTACTTCCTGCGGCCTTCTTCAAATAGAATTTTTTTATGTATGCCGTTTAGACGTTTCAGACATCTGTGTGTGCATCTCAAACACAAGCCTCCAAGCCTGCAAAAAACCACAAGAATCACAATAAACCTATTAAGACACCAATCTTCTGTCTCTTTACTCAAACCACCCTAAACACCTCAAGCCACCTGAAACTACTACGAGCCTTCAAAGCAGCTTCAAACTACCCTTAAAATTTAACTTAACACATGGTTCGTGGCGACCGAAAATTCGGTTTGTCACATTTTAGACTCAAAACCTGAGATGGATAATCCAATCCAGAGTGGACGTGTACCTCGAATATTTCAATATCATTCAAAGGGGTAAGCAAGTCCTTCATAGCGGTTCAAGGTGGTTTGGTGTTCCTTAGAAAAGTATGGGTTAGTTACGGGCGGTTCAGATTATTCAAGGCGCTCAGATTTGAGGTGTTGAGGTGGCTTAGATGGGTTTTTTTTCGTGGTACTTTAGGCTAGTTTGTGGCAGTTTGGGGTAGTTTAGGGTGGCTTCGGGTGGTTTGGGGCAGTTGGTAATAGAATGTGAAAGATCACAAATGCTCAGGAATGCTGTAAGTCTAGAAAAAAACTAAATAGTATTGTTCCGCAACCCGTTGTCCCGCGAGACAAAATTGGATGTCCCGCGAGTTTGTCCCGCATCTCAACATAGTTGACCCGCGGGACACTAGAATTGCGGTTCAATATTTGTCCCTGTCCAGCGGACATAATTTTTGTCCCGCGGAACACTCAAAAATTATACCTAAATTTTGTCCCGTGTCCTGCGGAAGTATGAATAGTGCCTTAGAAAATAACCTATGTGGTGTGTCAACTTTCGGGTCTGAAAATTAAGTATTAATAAAGGACTGGTGGAAGCGGTGGGATCGGGTTTTAGGTCAAATTTGCTGTGTTTGGTTACTGGACTCAGCCTTCATATCATCTTGAAAATAAAAAGCATTTCAAAATTTTGACTGAGCTTTTTGAAATTCCTTGCAACTGTCTAAAACCCAATGTCACTTGCAGGAACACGTGTCCATGGCTCTGGAGCAGATGTTCTTGCAGTTCAAGTGGACCAAGTCACAATTACTTTACGAAAAGACGTTTTGGAAGTCTGAACTGCATGAGGCTGGTTTCTGCAAGTTGCTCATGAATGTAAATAATACACAAAAACACCTTTGAAAGTCCTTCTCAAAATTACAGGGTCTCTACCTTCGGTCAGTGGAGAAAAGGTGGCCGCTGAAGATGGACGCCAGAATAGTGCCTTCGTCACCACAGTCCACTGATAAACGAACTATCCTCAAGAACTACTTGATAGATGCTGTAGGTGTCAATAATGCAGGTGGGGGTACCATTTAATTACGTGTGGGTGCTTGTGTAGTGTACTTTTAGGTGCTGGTTTTAGAAAAAGTCATTTTTGTCAATGTTTTTTGCATGTGGGCTTATATCCAAAATACAATTTTGTATCTTTTCAAGTATTTTAAATTTTTTAAAAAAGCTCACTTTTTTCAGATTTTTTATTTCCCATAATTTATAGATTTTGCAGTACACAAAACCTGCATAAATTATGCAGGCAGAATCGAACCTGCTGAAAAATTATTTTTACACACCAAATCACTAGAGTTGTTAAGCGAAAAGCCGAAATGCCAAAAAAATTTCGCCCAAAATTGCGTTTTTATCCATGTCGACATATAATTTTTTTTGTAAAGTCTTACAGTAAAAAATAGCCTAGAATATAAGCTTTCTGTTGTGTGCTTGTTCGAATATATTATTGTCTTGAAACGACTACGCTTCGTGGTCAAGGCTATTGTGCTCTCATACATGAGAAAATCATTATTGTTGTGTTATAGGGATAAAGCTTCCGTTTATTCCGCTCTCTGCTCTCTCTCTCTATCTGCTCTCGATTCCTTTCACACAAGGACACAACATTGGCGCAGTCGCTATGGATTTGGATCTGCTAAAAGAAATGCTGGACCAAAATCGCGAAGCTCAGAAGCAATTGGTGGCTCAAAATCAGGCTCATCAAGATCAAATGGCTCAAATGATGGTTCTCTTCCAACAACAAGCCGCTGGTGGTGGAAATGTTCCGAATGCTCCCGCTACTGTCTCTTCCCTGCCTCAATTGCCGGATATGGAATCCTTCTCTGATGATGGTGATCCGATCAAATTCGAAAATTGGGTATCTCGCTTCAAATTCTCGCTTGACTGCACTGCTCCGAATATGGTGGATGCGACGAAGGTCAAACTGCTGATGACTAAGCTCTCCTCCGAAGCCTATGCTGAATACCGCAAAAGCTGCTTGCCGAAGGATGTGGTAGACTTCAATCTCGACGAAACAGTTAGTGCCCTTTCTAAATTATTTGCTCATTCGCGCTCTCTGGTGGTGGATCGCTTTGAGTGCCTGCGTTTGGTCAAAGAAGAAGGGGAGGAATTTCGCCATTATGTCAATCGCCTCAAACATCAGCTTCGATTCTTCAAGTTTGCCGACCTGAAGGAGGACGAGTTCAACTGCCTGCTGCTGCTGCTTGGTCTCAAGTCACCGAAAGACGCCGCTCTCCGTACTCGCCTTCTTCAAAGAGTCAATGATGGGGTTCTGCTGTTGTTCGACGAAATTGTGGAAGAAGCTTCTGCTATCTATCTACAATCGCTGAGGCTAAACAACTGGAAAGTAGCTCCAACCTTGCCGCTATCAATGCAATCTACTATGGTCAAGAAGTACTAATCATGGTCCGTGCGCTGCAATCAACTGAATTTCAACCATGCTCCAAGTGCAAAAGTCGTCCAATCTGAAGAAAAGTGCAGCTATCAGCCAAATGGAATAAAGCAACTGTCCAGAACTTCACTCCAAGTGCATGCCATCGAAGAATTCTGATGGAACTATGCTGCTGAATTGTTTCTGGGACGAAGGCCAATGACAAAGCTGGGTCTGCTTCTTCCTTCCTCTGCTGCTCCGCCGGCTAGGGATTCCAATATGGAGGATCAATTCAACCGCCGGAATGGGGCCAAGAATCGCTGCTTCCGAAATGGTGACGCCGTCTACTGCAGAAGGAACCTGGATCATCAGTGGGTGGCTGGAACAGTGCTATTCTCTACTCAAGGCGTCGTCTACAACGTCAAGCTCTCAAATGGTAAGATTAGCCGTTTCCACGTCAATCAAATGCGTGCTCGCTCCTCTCCTTCTGATGCTGCGGAAAATGATTGGATGGATGTGATGCTGGACACTTTCCGCCTTCCGCCAAAACTGAAGCCAGTTGCTCCTCAGCCTGTGGATCATGTGCCTGCTGCAGTCGTCAATTCTCCTGCTCCTGTGGACTCTGGTGGTGGTGCTCCGGCTATGCAAAGGCCGCAAAGAAACCGAAATCCGCCGAAGCGAATCCAAATGAGCTGGACCAAGAAACGCTATTATTAAGCACTCCACTAGACATCTTTGACCGGGGGGAGGTGTTGTGTGCTTGTTCGAATATATTATTGTCTTGAAACGACTACGCTTCGTGGTCAAGGCTATTGTGCTCTCGTACATGAGAAAATCATTATTGTTGTGTTATAGGGATAAAGCTTCCGTTTATTCCGCTCTCTGCTCTCTCTCTCTATCTGCTCTCGATTCCTTTCACACAAGGACACAACACTTTCTAATGACACCAAAATTGCGCAAAGGTCGTATAAAAATCACGGATATTTATATAAAAACATTTTCGGCCTGAAAAGCCGAAGATTTTTTTATTTTCGGCTTTTCAGACCGAAAATGTTTTTAGATAAATATCTGTGATTTTTGTATGACCCTTACGCAATTCTGGTGTCGTTGGAAAGCTTATATTCTAGGCAATCTTTTACTGTGAGATTTTATAAAAAAATTCCATGTCAACATAGATAAAAACGCAATTGTGGGCGAAATTTTTTTGGCATTTCATCTTTTCGCTTAGCAACCCTACAAATCACACTTACCGTAAATGCTCTAATTATGCGCCATGGCGGATACTGAGAGCCCTGCGATTTTTTTAAACTTCAAGTGGTCTGAAATTTCTGTTTTCATTTAGTGTTTGAGCTATGTAAAAAGTGCTTGTTATATTTTTAAAATCCCTCACAGGCACTTTTTGTAGGCCTCAAACAGTGAATGAAAACAGGAATTTCAGACCACTTGAAATTAGGGTGGCGGATAATTAGAGCATTGACGGTATCTGTTTACCCATCACTTACACATCCAAATTTTGATGATCATAATGGTGACTCAGCTACCCCCTCTACCACTACAACACTAATTTTGCACTTTAGCTGCTGCAGTGGCGATGGCAGTAGCCAAGTCATGCTGCTTTTTTAAAACTAGTAGCATTTCCAAATCAGACTGCTGGAATTTCAGACATTTTCCTTTTCTTACACTTCCCAGCAAACCCCTTTGTTTGTGGCCAAAACCAGCCAAAAGTTCTTATAATTGGCTAGTCCTATCTTTTTTACATACACTCTCTAAACTTTTGTTTGCACAACCCCAAATCCTGTGCCTTTTTGGCGGATTTGAGCATTTCCTGCAAATTTATGAACATGGCTGCTTTCTAAATTCATGCCAAGCAAGATTTATGGCCTAAACCTACTTGCTCATTGCTACTACTGCTGGATCGATGGGCCATATGCAGAGCCTTTTTGCTTTCTTTTTTTTTCAAATTTATTTAATTCATTTGCTTGTGCTTAAGCGAAATCCTTTGATTTGGACTTTTTGTGCATTTTTATGGACAGTTACACAACTGATAAGTCATTACTTTTGAAGTTGTTTTGTACATGGCCTTGGGCAACGGAAAGAAAAACCATTTTGCCAAGACTTCTAATCTAATATCTTTCCTGCTTTTCTGCATATTTTCTCTGCTATTTTTGCAAAATTTTGTGAAGTAAAAAAGTTATTTCTCATTTAACAAACCAATGAGCAGCTTTAACCGGCTTCTATTGCTCTTCCACCGAGCTACTAACTCTGTTTTTCGACATAGTAGTTCCCTGCTAAGCAAAGCTGAAATTATGGCACTTAATTCGCTTTTAGGGTTTCTTCCTATTCAAACTCACTCTTGAATTTCAAATTCCTTTCAAGACAAAAAAACATTTGAAAAAGTTCAATATTTCAAAATTGAGAATGTATTTAAAATTTAAAGACATCTTTTACATGCAAATGATGTCTGTGCCAAACACTATTCCGGTGTCGGAAATTTGCTTTTTCCCTAGTCGGGACGTCAGAACAAATTATCCGCCGCGGAATTCTCGCCATGCCTGTTTTTCATTACCCATTCGTGGAAGGGCGTCCAACCAACCTCCTTAAATTTGTAATTCTTGCACTTTCGGTATGGAGTTATCGGTACTTATGTACCTGGGGGGCCCCCTTTTTAGTTAACTGTGAATAGTGTTTAAATATCTCCTAAGTAATTTTTATACGCTAAAAACGATAAAAAAGGTTTTTTCTAACATTTTTCCCTATTAAAAATTAGGTTTTTGAATTTTTTTTGTTGCCACAGGACCACCAGTTGCCTTGGTCCCCTAAGTTAAAATGTTTTATAGTGTGATGTCCTACCACATTCTGATCACTAGAGCTAGGCAAAAAAGCTCCTTCATGCATTTTATGATCAAGAGTTTTGCTCGGAATTATGTCTAAGGTAAGTGAGTGCGCGCATCTCTAACCAACCAAGCCCCCTGCGCCCCCCCCCCCTTCGGGGCGAAACAAAACACTATCCAGTAGTTATTCCATAGGTCTTTTTAAGCCTATCCAAATACTATTTTTGGGTTGATTAACTTATAAGAACAGGGCGATTCTTTTGAAAACCTAATTTTTACTTAAGGAAAATGTTAGAAAACTCTGTTTTTATCGTTTTTAGCGTATAAAAATTACTTAGACGACATTTAAACACTATTCACATTTAATTAAAAAAGGGGTCCCCCATGTACATACCGTATATCCTCTAATAATCCCCCCCTGACTTTATAGACCTATATCTCAGCCTAAACTGAATATTTTACAAATCTGTTTTTTGCGTTTTCTTAACTGCCATGAGCTCTACCGGTTCCGCTTTTTCGATTTTGGATTTTCACCCGAAAATCTTGAGATCGACCCAAAATTTTTCCGATTTTGGGAGGGTTGAAAAATAATCTCCCCGGGGGGATTAAAAGAGGTTATACGGTAAGTGCCGAGTTATCAACATAAAAATCACCGAAACACATCAAAATCACCAAAACATATCAAAACTTTGATCAAAAAAGAGAAAAGGCCCTAGGTGGAGTCTAACTGCAGAGATATTACTGCAAAAAACTGAAAATCAAAAACTGCAGCTTTTGTCTAATTTATTGTTGTGGTGCAAAATTAAGTGTCAGGCATGTCCCCCAACCCCAAATTCCAATACCCATTGCTAGCTAAATAAAAGGCTGCTTCTGCAACAGACTGAAAAGTCGACTACCACTACTATCAAAAAGAGCAGCATTGTTGCAGTTAAAGCACTCCCTAGTGTGTGTGTGCCTAAGGGGAGGGCACTCTATTGCTGGGTAGCTGGATGGACAAGTTGTGTTGGTTTTTGTGTGCTACTAACACTTGCGTGATCCTCGTTTACTTGCCTGATCCATTTTTGCTAAATTTTGTTTGTTTATGCAGCTTAGCTGCAAAATTATAATATTTTGTTTTATTTTTTGTTGAATTAAAAAATTTTTTGTTGACATTAACAAATTTGTTTACCCCCTTTTACCAACATTTTTGTATTTTCAAGAATATTTTTAGCCTGGTTTTGTAGCTATTTATTTACTCTATTTATCAGAATACAAAAAAATATCTGAATAGGAAGTGCTGAAACTTTGTTTTGGGGTACTTTTGCATACTTTATAGGAACAAGCCATGAACTACTAGAAAATATTTGTAACAAGGGACCACAGGCGCCTATCGGCGCCTCTCTAGTATTTCGAAATTTCAATGAGGGGCTATGACTTCATTCATAAAAATAGGTATATCCCCTATTAGAACTCATTTTTTTCGCCTGTTCTTTTTTTTAAACGAAAGCTGACATTCTGGGGAACACGATGGTATTAGCGACAAAAGTGATTTCGCTATCTACGACCCGTTCTGGCCTTCGAAGTAAAAAAGCGTTAACCACCCACCCACACATGCCAAATACTATATAAGATATAAAGAGGCCTGCCAGTGCGCTACACTCTCGAAAAGACGGGAACACCAATTTTTTCGAGTCCTTCCATTTTTCACTCGTTTTGCATCAAATCTGATATTGATGACCTTACTTTAATGTAAATTCAGTTTAGCAAAAAAATATCAGTGTCAGTTTAGACATTTTTGCTAAACTGACATTAAAAATGAAACTGACACTTACTTTTTCCGGCCTTTTTTCAGAGACAACTCAAAAATCTGATAACACCTTTCTCAATCAGAAATTTGTCAGCTTTCTAACGCACTTTACAGAATCTCGAAAAGACAACTTTTTTCATGTCTACGACCACTTTTAAAAAATGAACTGACGTGTCACTATCAATTAGAAAAACACTGCAGCCTACTTGCAAAGCAAAATTTTTTTAATAAAGTATAAAAATCTTGGTAATCTCAGTGCTTTCTCTTTTTTCTATTCAAATCAATGTTTCAAAGAAAACAGAAATTAAAAAAAAATATGGTTAAAGTACCAGCTGTATTTGCGTAAGTAATGCATAATTTAGTTGTTTTTAGTTTAATAATTTCCTTTTTTAAATATTTTTTGTTTTTTTGTGGTCATGTGCTCTTTTCCTCTTTTTAATGACCTAATGTTCACTCCGAAATGTTCTTATTGTTAAAGCAAATGTCGCAATTTGAAAAAAAATTAAATAGGATGCCTGGTTTAAACCAAAAAATTTTAAATCTTTGTTAAAGAAGCTGAAGTGTTTCAAAGTCTCTAAATTTCTCGGGACACCCAGTACAAATTTTTTTAAAAGGCTTGATCGTTTCTAATGTAGATGCAGAAGAGTATCAATAAAAGACGTCATCCCCTCAAGTTCGACGCTTTGCTCGGTTCGACACTTTTAACTTATCAAAATCCCACAATTTTTAAAATTAGACGAATGAATAAGATTTGAGAAAAAGTTTTAAAAATTGATGTAGAATATGTCAAACGTAGCTGGGTGCAGAAAGTATGCTCTTGTATAGAGACTGGAATGAAACCTGTCACGTCCCGAAACTGTAAAATATTATTAGAGACAGAAAAGTGCCTTCGGGTCGGGCTTTACTCTGTTGTACTGTTCGGGGTCGGGGTTCTCAAGGTCTTTCGGGGCGTCGTTCGAGCCTAATTGCGGGGTTTTTTCTATCGTTATTCTGAAGTCTCACAATGGGACGAAGTAATTTTCTCCTCACTGCTTATTGATCTTTCTGCGATTAAATAAAGTTGGCCCTATTGACCTATCCGGGGCCATTTTTCCCTTTGGTCCCCCTTTGGTTTTTTTTGAAAATTTTGATGTGAAATTTTGAACATTGTGAACACAAATTGAGCCTAGGCCTAACCCTGGAGACATTTTGGAAATATTTCACATCAAAATTTTCAAAAAAAACCAAAGGGGGAACCAAAGGGAAAAATGGCTCCGGATAGGTCAACAGTGCCATAAAGTTTATTTATGCAACCAAATACATTCAAATTTAATAACAGTAATTTATCATGAATAGCTCGATATTCCAAATAATGCTCATCTTAAATAACTGACCTAATTAAACAAATAAATCAACACAAAACATCCTAAAAACGAATGCCGTATATTCTTTATTAAAAGACCGTGGTCGTTTATTTTTCAACCCCTCAAAAATCGGAAAAATTCGGTGTCAATCTCGAGATTTTTGGGTTAAAATCTGAAATCTAAAAAGTGGAATCGCTAGAGCTCGTGAGAGTCACGAAAACGCAAAAAACAGATTTGCAAAATATTTACTCTAGGCTGAGATATAGGTCCTCAAAGGAGTCGTTTATTAGAGAGTGGCCTTTTATTAAAGAATATACGGTAAACCACATATCAAATAAACGAACTTGAAAAAAATGAAGAAAGCGGTAATCTTTTATGACTTTTTTTGATAAAATCGGGGCCCCCGAAAATTCGGTGTCTCATACAAATTTCGGGGTCTGGGTTTTGGCTCAAAATCGGCTCGGGCGGGTCGGGTCCCCGACCCGTTTCTGTCTCTAAATATTATTTTTTCTTTGTTCTCCTATTTTTCACATTTTCATATTGTTTTAGCATCAATTTCCTTTGCAAGAAATTATTTTGCATATTTCCCTAACCAAAATTCTTAATTGAATAAAAAATGTATGGTGGCATGGCAGTTTAGAGCTTCTGCTTCGTGGCTAACAGACTTTTTTGCTCCCTCTTTTGTCCAGTCAACCCGAAATTTGATCCATTGCCAAAGGAAGAAATTTGACGAAAAAGTTGTTGTACTACTACTGCTACCAGCCAATTATTTGAGCTTTAGTCCATGTTGTTGTTCTTAGCACTTGTTTTGGTTGTGCTGCAAGACCGGGAATAATTGTTTTTGGATGTGAAAAAAACCCTTGCAACAAGAAGAGAGTATTTGTTTTAGACTTCTATGTATTTAAAAAGTTTGGCTGTTAATTGCAACTTCGATGCAGATTTTAAATAATTTTGAAGTTGCAATTAAATAGTTGTCCAACGGCATATAGGCACTTTTCAAATTTAGGTATTGTCCTACTTTTGAGAAAAGTTTACTCGCCGGAAAATAAATAAATAAAGCTCAAAGAGAACCAGATGGCTCTTTTTTGTTTTCAAAAATTAAAAAAGGGCAAAACTTTATTTTGTCACAGATTCACTTATTTTTGATCTGTTTATCTCAAGGTTTGTGACCTTTTTCTAAAATAATGACACCATCAGGTAGCCATGCGATTCTAGTTTATGGCTAGGTATCATTTAATGCATCATCTTGAAAGAATGTAGCGCAAAAAAGAGAAAGTATTAAGCGAATCAGCTTTTGACTTGCTTCATAGTTTTACCTTTTTGTGCTACATTTTCCAAATATTATGCACTAAATTGTACCTAGCCAGAAACTACCGTATTTCTCTAATAAAGCCCTCTCCAATAAGCCCCTCAATAAAGCCCTCTCCAATAGAAGCCCTCTCCAATAGAGCCCTCTCCAATGGAAGCCCTCTCAATAGAAGCCCCTCTCCAATAAAGCCCTCCAATAAAGCCCTCTCCAATGGAAGCCTCTCCAATAAAGCCTCTCCAATGAAGCCCCTCTCCAATAAAGCCTCCTCTGTGGAAGCCCTCTCCAATAAGCCCTCTCCAATAGAAGCCCCTCTCCAATGGAAGCCCTCTCCAATAGAAGCCCTCTCCAATGGAAGCCTCTCCAATAGAAGCCCCTCTCAATGAAGCCCCTCTCCAATAGAAGCCCCCTCTCCAATAGAAGCCCTCTCCAATGGAAGCCCTCTCCAATAGAAGCCCTCTCCAATAAAGCCCCCTCTCCAATGGAAGCCCTCTCCAATAGAAGCCCCCTCTCCAATGGAAGCCCCTCTCCAATGGAAGCCCTCTCAATAGAAGCCCCCTCTCCAATGGAAGCCCTCCAATAAAGCCCCTCTCCAATGAAGCCCCTCTCCAATAAGCCCTCTCCAATGGAAGCCCTCTCCAATAAAGCCCTCTCCAATAAAGCCCCCTCCAATGAAGCCCTCTCCAATAGAAGCCCCCTCCAATGGAAGCCCTCTCCAATAGAAGCCCTCTCCAATGGAAGCCCTCTCCAATAGAAGCCCCTCTCCAATGGAAGCCTCTCCAATAAAGCCCTCTCCAATAAAGCCCCTCTCCAATGGAAGCCCTCTCCAATAGAAGCCCCTCCAATAAAGCCCTCTCCAATGAAGCCCTCTCTCCAATAGAAGCCCTCTCCAATGGAAGCCCTCTCCAATAGAAGCCCCTCTCCAATGAAGCTCTCCAATAGAAGCCCTCTCCAATAGAAGCCCTCTCCAATGGAAGCCCCTCTCCAATAGAAGCCCCCTCTCAATAGAAGCCCTCTCCAATGGAAGCCCCTCCAATAGAAGCCCTCTCCAATGGAAGCCCCTCTCCAATGAAGCCCCTCCAATAGAAGCCCCTCTCCAATAGAGCCTCTCCAATAGAAGCCTCTCCAATGAAGCCCCTCTCAATAGAAGCCCCTCTCCAATGGAAGCCCCTCTCCAATAAAGCCCTCTCAATAGAAGCCCCTCTCCAATGAAGCCCTCTCCAATAGAAGCCCCTCTCCAATGGAAGCCCCTCTCCAATAGAAGCCCTCTCCAATGGAAGCCCTCTCCAATAGAAGCCCTCTCCAATGAAGCCCTCTCCAATAAGCCCCTCTCCAATAGAAGCCCCTCTCCAATGGAAGCCCCTCTCCAATAGAAGCCCCCTCCAATAGAAGCCCCCTCCAATGGAAGCCCCTCTCCAATAGAAGCCCTCTCCAATGGAAGCCTCTCCAATAGAAGCCCCCTCTCAATGGAAGCCCTCTCCAATAGAAGCCCTCTCCAATGGAAGCCTCTCCAATAGAAGCCCCTCTCCAATGAAGCCCTCTCCAATAGAAGCCCCTCTCCAATAGAAGCCCTCTCCAATAGAAGCCCCTCTCCAATAGAAGCCCCTCTCCAATGGAAGCCCCTCCAATAGAAGCCCCTCTCAATAGAAGCCCCTCCAATGGAAGCCCTCTCCAATAGAAGCCCCTCTCCAATAGAAGCCCTCTCCAATGGAAGCCCCCTCTCCAATAGAAGCCCCCTCTCCAATAAAGCCCTCTCCAATAGAAGCCCTCTCCAATAGAAGCCCCTCCAATAGAAGCCCCCTCTCCAATAGAAGCCCCCTTGAGGCTGAGTGAAAAATATAAGCCCCAGGGCTTCTATTAGAGGAAATACGGTAGAATGGCAGGCTACCTGGTAGTGTTTTTACTTAAAAAAAAAGATCTAAAATTTGAATAAAATCAGGCAAAAGAAAAATCTGACAAAATGTGAGACAAAACAAGTTTTGTTTATCCAAAACAATCTAGTTTTTTTTGCAAAAAGCCATTCTGCACCTTTTTTAAAAAAGGTTTCTGTTCTTGTGAGTAATATGGAGCAGTGACAACCACACTAGAATATAGTAGCAGAAGTAGTAATTTTAGCATAATAATAAATGGGCATCCCAATGCCTCAGTTTTCATTCATATTGTGGTTGATTATCTCGCTCTTGCCTTAGTCAGTTTAGTAGTACTGCTGGTTACTGGCTTCACTATTGCCTAAATCCCCCACTTATCGCGCATAGAAGAGGAGCGTCGTCAAGGTGAGGGTACTAGTAGTAGCACACAGTTGATGATGAGATTCTCCTTAAGAGATGCTTTTAACTTTTCTATCCTCAACTATTTTTTATTGAGTCCGTCTTTGCTCTTGTGATATATTTCACGGATGTTTGTTCGAATGTTTGTTTTTTTTAATAGCCAGGAACTTAAATGTTTATTAGCTTTAGGAGCAAGCAAAAAATGTTAAATTATTGCTTGCCTGACTTAGCTAACTTATTTACTTTATGCAACGAGTAACCCCCTGGTCACACTCCTAAGTTTTTTTCAACTTCTTTCGTTTTAAGAAATGATTTTTTCTATTCTTTTGATGCATTTTATACTAAGCAATAGGATCTAAGCTATCTTCTACACCAAAAAATTTTTTATTTGACAAAAGTGTACATAATGGTGCAAAAGTCGTAGGTTGGTCGATTTGGCGATCGAGGTTGAAAAAAGTCGACCGTGCCGCGACCGAGAAGTTTGACCACAGCCTAACCTAATATTTTTGTTTAAATTAGAGAAATTTTGCGGGAATTTAACTTTTATGGTCTGAAAAATCAATAAATTGGTCAGAATCTCAGTCCAGAGTGGACAAAAGCCAGTGGAAATTTGTTTTTTGGGGCTTTACTAAAAGGAAGGGGGTAAACTTTTTACGAAAAAGCGTTTGCGTACATGAGAATAGTCATCTGATGCACTCAATCTCTCAGAATCCCCCCTAGACTATTCCAAACACCTCAAACGAGTGTTTAATGTGCTTTGGGATAATTTAAGGTGGTCTGGGATGGCACAGGGTGAGATTCTGAGAGATTGAGTGCATCAGATGACTATTCTCATGAGCGCAAACGCTTTTTAAAAAGTTTACCCCAGTAAAGCCTCAAAATAAATTTCCACTGGCTGTCCACTCTGGACTGAGATTCTGACCAATTATTCATTTTTCAGACCATAAAAGTTAAATTCCCGCAAGATTTCTCTAATTTAAACAAAAATATCTGTAATTTAGTCCAGGCCGTATCAGACCGGTCTGATCCGGTCTGGTCTGCCGCCGTCTGGTCTAGTCTGATCTCGGTCTAGTCTAGTCTGGTCTTTGCCCAACTCTGACACAGGGTAATTTTGGATGGAATGCAAAAAGGCATTTTTCAATCCAAAGGATATCTGATTTATATTGCTTTTAAAGGAATGAATGAAGATTACACCATAAATAGCTCTATTTCAAGTAGACTGAAGTTAAGCTTGCTAATTGGCTTTTTCTTGCTATGTTTAGCTTTCAAAATACGAAAGTGGCGAACTCGAAGATTTTTGGCTAGACTAAAAATTGTGACACCAAAATCTAGGATGAGTACATCTCAAATTTATCGCTAAAATGGTCTATAACAAGCTAGTTTGCAGGTTTCACTGCCTATGTTATAATAGCACAATATTTTTGGGTCTTAAGTTTTTCTGTCTAACTGGTCTAGTAATAAGGTATTAGCAAGGCAAATTATTGCTGCTATAGCTCTCTCATTTATTGTGCTTGGAAGCATTGATAGTCTTGGCAGCAGTTTTGTCTTTTTTTGGACTCGCTTGTCTTCATCGTCATTTTGCTGCTTTTAATCATGTATTCGCTGTGTGTTAGGCAAATTTCGCATGTTGAATTCTAAATTGTTTTGAGGGAGGAATCGGCAATCTTTTGAGTAATAACATTTTGAGTAATTATTTCATTTTTATTTTCATTTAACGTGCCAAAAACGTCCAAATAAGTTTGTTTATTTTTGACTTAGGATGGGGTTTGTAGGTATTTTTTGTGTCGTTAACCATATTTGTTCATTCTGTCTTAAAATGATCACCTATTCATTCTGAGACAGAATGACCAACTATAGTCAACGGGACACAAACATGCCTAAAGTCAGAAGAAAAAAATATTTATTTGGAGGAACTTTATATCGCTATCTAAAAAATAAAAAATGTCAAAAAATCATTAAAATGCGTAAATGTATGGCTTATTCTGTTTTTAGAGGAGAAATAGAAGCCAGGGTTAATCTTAAAATGCTTCTTGAAATTATCGTACAACCTTATGCATTTTTTGGCTTTAAGACAATGTCAGGGCGCTAGTGAAGAATAGGGTTCCAAAAATCAGCTTGGTCCCCCCTGTTGTTTTCAAAAATATTTTTTTGAAATTTTTTATTTATTCATTTATTAACACAAGAATACATATAACATAATTTAGATTTCGCTGTTTTTCACAAAAAAAACAACAGGGGGGACCAAGCACTTTTTTGCAACCGATTCTGCAGTAGAGCCGCAAACAGCTTGGTCCCCCTGTTGTTTTTTCGTAAAAAACAGCTTGGTCCCCCCTCTTGTTTTTCTTAGAAACTAGTTTGGTCCTATAAATTTTAATAAAAAACAGCTTGGTCCCCCCTGTTGTTTTATTTGTAAAAACAACAAGGGGGACCAAGCTGATTTTTGAAACCCTATTCTTCACTATAGCCCAATGTCAGCTGCAAATTTAAAAAAAAAGACGGATCCTAGGTGGAATCGAACCTGAGACGTTTTTTGAAAACAAAATTTTTTAGGCTAATACCAAATAAGTTGTTTTAATCGATTTTCTTGGAGTTACTCGTTTTATACAGCTTGTATTGTTGTTGTCTATGTCCAATTAGCTAGTAATGGAGAGGACGGAGTGTTTGCACGCAGCTTGTGGGGATTATTGAATGGGTGTGGGAATGCCTTCAATGTGTATAATAAGTCAATTTTGTTTTTAATTTCCCACTTTGCTAGGCCACCAAAACATACACACTCCTCCTCCTCTAACACAACTAAGCCAATTTGTTGGGCTAGATTGGCTCAATTCCCAAGTTTTGTAGACGCAATGTCAAGAATTTATCTTTTTTTTTTAGTTGGATGATAGTCAAGAGAAATTTATTGTTTTGCTTTACTGTGATTATTTTTGGATGAATGTAGGGCGAAAATGATACCAGTCGCTAATTATAAAAAAATTAAATCTTTTAACTTTTCTTGGCTTATACTTTTTGTCCCAGATTTTTTTTGACTTTCTTTCTTTAAATTTCTGTTTTTTTTTTCAAATAACGGTGATAACGCCATCGTGTAGCCCTGCGATTCTAGTTTCCAACGAACTATGATTTTGTGCAGGTTCTATTGCAAATGAACAATAAAAAATTAAAAGTAAGGATCAAGCCAAAAAAATAATTTGGTTCATACTTTTAATTTTTTGTTTTATATTTTTAAGAGATCTTGCACGAAATTATACCTGGTTAGAAACTAGAATCTCACTGCTACGCAATAGTGTTATCACTTTGAAAAAAAAAGAAAATAAAAAAATCAGAATTTTAAGAAAGAAAGTCAAAAAAAAATCTGGGACAAAAAGAAGTAAATTTGGGACCAAAAAAGTATAACCCATTTTTCTTCTGTGTTTTATGGGATCTTGAGCAGTGCTCCGACCGTTGGAATTTTCAGAAGAAATTCAAAGTTTACAGAAGCAGCCCTCAATTCTACGCGAAAAAAAATCTTTGGTGTATTTGAATTATCGCTTTTCCTTTTTCTTTAGCAACATCAATGATAACCATCTGTAAACACGGCATTGCAATTTGAATTTTTCAAGTGCTGCATGTTCAATTTCTTAATAATGATTGATCGCGACGACACTGTTTGTATCCAAGGAATCCACACTTTTGGCATCACTGCAAAGACCGACAATACTTCCACAGTTAATGCAAGCAGAACCTTCTTTGATTCGATTTCAGACTTTGCACCTTTAGAACACAGAGCGTTGTCGATTGAGAGCTGAACAGTGTCACGATGATTGTTTGAAATTGAGTCGAATTAACTAATTAGTCTTGTGATTTTGACTTTCGAAAAAAAGATAGCAAAACACCAAAGAACCAAACTGCTCTATTTCCGGCATAACAAGGTACTGAAATAACAAAAAAAACGGCAAACACTTTAAGATGCATCCGCTGCAAGACAAATATCGGTTTGAAAAAATGTGGAAGTTGAATAGATCTTTAAAAAAACAAAAAAAACTTTTATATAATAAAATTGGCTCAAATTGAATTTGCCTACTAAATTAATGAATTTTTCTAACTGAATTTTTAAATGATTAGTTCTTGGTACCTTTTATATCATCACTTGTATTTTTTGAACCATTGTGCAGCCCTGCTCTTCTAGTTTTGTATGACGGATTGACTGATCTAATGTGATTTAAATAAATTAGTAAAAAATGCTTTGATAAAACAAGAAGTTATTCAATAAAAATTATCTTTTTTCACTGTTTCTAAAATTAAAATAGGTCAATTAATACTTCATTAGAAATTTAAAGAACAGGGCTACATGAATGAAAACATGAAATTAATAATGATCAAAAACACCGAAAATTACCGTGTTTGATCTGATGGGGGTGAGTTATTTTTCAACTCTTCGAAAATCAGAAAAATTTGAATTCGATCTCGAGATTTTCGGGTGTTCAACCAAGATCTGAAAAGTGGGATCGGAACTTCTCGCGGGAGTTAAGAAAATACATTAGAGTCTCTCCATAACGACACCTAAGGGACTACCCCATGCCAGTCACTGCTGTTGATGTCACACTTAAAAGAATATAAAAATGGACATAACACGTTACCTGGATACATATATCTGCCCAAAATTTTTTCAAAAACCTGACCCGATAAGGGATAAGTACATCACCTTGACTTTTGAAGCCTTTTGCCAGTTCTGTTATGACAGTGTGATCATAAATATTGCAAAGATTCCGATTTTGCCAATCGTTTTTTAGAAATCCAAAACTTTTTCTCCTAAAAAAACAGCGATTTTTTAAACAGCCTGTCCTTAACGGGACCTTAACGAGAAAGTTTTTGGATTTTGCAAAAATGATTGGCAAAATCGTAATGCTTGCGATATTTGGGACTAGACTGTGAAAACAGAATTGGCAAAAATTTAAAAAAGCCGTGTTAAAAAAGTGTCGGATGCTGGGCGGGAACGAACTTCTGTCATTATTCGGGACGTCCTTATTGGGAGCGTCGACTGCACAGCCGATGAAACTTATCTACTTGCACCAAGAATTATCTTATATAGTATTTGGCATGTGTGGGTGGGTAACGCTTTTTTACTTCGAAGGCCAGAACGGGTCGTAGATAGCGAAATCACTTTTGTCGCTAATACCATCGTGTTCCCAGAATGTCAGCTTTCGTTTTAAAAAGAACAGGCGAAAAATGAGTTCTAATAGGGATATAACTATTTTTATGAATGAAGTCATAGCCCCTCATTGAAATTTCGAAATACTATAGAGGTGCCGATAGGCGCCTGTGGTCCCTTGGTTTTTATATTGGGAATTTAAAAACGAATTATTTATATTGTATATTTCAAAAAATTCGAGAAAATATTTTGAAACACCCTATGAATTACTGAGCCTGTTTACTTCATAGTCTATTTTTTTCTAAAATACACTCTTCAGCGTGCAAATAAAACAGCAACTGCACACACACACTTTACTATATATTCTGCCCATAAATTGTTTTATATATTTGCCAAAAGCTGTGCAAAACTTTACTGAAACATGTTTGCTGACTGTGCTTCCAAACATTTTTGCAAACAAACAATTTATTGCACACACACACACTCAAATAGCAGTCAAAAATGAAATAAAGATGTGATGGAGAAGCAATAATCAACAAAACAATAAAAACTGTGTTATATATACATAAGATTGTTAAGGGGTTGCAAGTGGCCAGTCAGCTAACTGCCCAGCAGACACTCCTCCAGATCGATAAGTCCTGAATCACACACACTTTTATTGTATTCGATTGGAGACACTGCTGCATGCGGTGGCAATATATTATCATTTTGCTTGAACTCTTTATTGCCCTTTTTTGAACTTTTGGTTCTACCGGAGAATCCGGTCCCATTTTTGCCTTGGTCCCCCTGTTGTTGTTTTTTTGCGATAGGGTAGGTTTTAGACAATCCAAAACAATAACAGGGAAGCAGGGCAAAAAGAAAAGGGGGGACCAAGGCAAAAATGGGACCGGATTCTACGGTAGCACCGAACTTTGACATTTTCTCACATAAAAAGTCGATTTTTTTATTTTTTTTGCCTACAATTTGACTTTTTGTTTTGGGAGACCAGGGTAAATCAAAGTTTTAGTCAAATTTCGGTCATATTTTTTTTATCAACTTTTTACGTGAGAAAGTGTCATAAAACAACGTTTTTGTCGTTTTTAGTGCAAAAAATATGATTTCCGAAAAATTATGAAATGCAAGACCTTGGACTAAAAAAGTTTCCACCTTTGATTAATTTTTTTGACTCATTAAAATGGAATAAAACTTGGATAGATCTAAAAAATGGTATACTTAAAACAATTTCAATTTGGTAGAATTTGCTTGTTTTATAAAACTTGTCTACCGACAATGCTAAAAAGCGATGCCGTAAAAGGCGATGCCATAATGTTTCTAATAGAAGCCCCCTCTCTAGTAACCTCTTCATCCCTATTTTTGCCCAAGATTTCACAGTTAAGGCCATTTTTAATGGACAATTCTATTTTAGAAACAAAAAAATTAAAAATGTTTAAAGAACGTTTTGGTACTTGTGCTGCTTGCCCCCCACCATATTTTTATTGTATTATTATTTATTGTATTATTATTATTTTTATTATTATTTTACAAGGGACCACAGGCGCCTATCGGCGCCTCTATAGTAAAGTACAGTACAGTTATTTGTATAGTACAGTTATTTCGAAATTTCAATGAGGGGCTATGACTTCATTCATAAAAATAGGTATATCCCCTATTAGAACTCTTTTTTTTCGCCTGTTCTTTTTTTTAAACGAAAGCTGACATTCTGGGGAACACGATGGTATTAGCGACAAAAGTGATTTCGCTATCTACGACCTGTTCTGGCCTTCGAAGTGAAAAAGTCTTAACCAACCACCCACACATGCCAAATACTATATAAGATTTGTAATTATTATTATTTTATCTGCCCAAACACATATACAACCTTTTTTTCAGGGGGTTGTTAAGGGTTGTATAAATTCCCGAGATTGAAACCACGAAGTTCTTCCATTGTCTACTTCAAAAAACAATTAGTAAATAAATCAACTGAATAAAAATAAGAATATGAATTGTGATAGCAGCAATAAATTTCAAAAATATGGGTGGGGGGACAAACAGCACAAGTACCAACGTTTTAAAACCCTGGTTCACGCTTTTTGTAATCTCGAAAATTAAGCAGTGGAATTTTATGATCAAGTCTAACACTCACAGTGGTGATGGCTGGTTTAATTTTTGATACTAGTGTTTTTCCAAACCGATGTTTTTTTTAACTATATTTGTAAATTGCAATTAAAATACTTTATAGCCTTGTTCTTCTTACTTCTATTCAGCTATTTTTCAGATTTTTACAAATTTCAAAAAGTCTCACAAGCAAATATGAAAAAGACTGCTGCTTTACGGATCGATGCAAACTTTTGACAAAATATTTTCTCTGCTTTTAGTGCTAATCCTAGCAGTCATTAGCTTAGTGGATAAAAAAAGGCTGGACTATCAAATAATGTGAAAACACTCCCAAGAAATGTTAATAGCGAAAAATATTTTTTCTTCTGTCACTCTCTTGCATGCTTTCTACTTTTGCAGATTTGCTTTTTTAGCAATTTTTTACAGTCAAGTCTAAATAAATTCAACACCCAGCTGGGTCCAACACTTTTTTCACCCCAATTTTCGTGATCTGTCTTTGGTCAGTCCAGTCAGACTCTAAAAATCCATCATCTACTCTCATACAATACCTTTCATTGCCATCTGAAACTTTATTTTTAATCTAACTTTTTAATTTGTAAATTTTTTTGACATTTCACCAGACTTTTTAAAAGAGATTATTTTAGTTTTTTTAATTATTTTGAAAGTTATTTTAGAGTAATTGTAAAACTATATGTTAAATTTCTCACATTTTGAGTTACAGAATTTTTTGAAAAACAAATACCTATTTTCGACCACGATTTTTTGCGGATTTGTAACTTAGTAGCACCTGAACATAAAAAACTAGCTTAGAAAGCCACTCCATAGTTAGGAAATGCGTGTTTTGTCTAACATATACAAGCAACTAACCTTTCTAACCATATTGCTAAAATTTAGAAACAAAAGAATCTAGTAAAAAACAGACAATAAAGTATATTGTCTCCATACATCCGCCAATCCACTTGATCATCCATCTACTCCCACCTCGAGCCCCGATTCCCCCATCCACCCTGTAAACAATAATTGAATTCTCACAGCCAGCCTCTTTCTCCATCCATAAGCCATCAAACTACACATCAAAACACCGATCTAAAGCCTCGACAAGCTCCAGAAACCAGGGATTCAGCTCAACTACCTTTTTTAAACCTCCACTTCCACCCTCAAAAGTCCATTTCCAACCATCCAAACAGCACAAACATCCAGCCGAATCAGTGTTATTAGCACTTCTGGTAGTCCTACCAGCCATCCTGGCCTCCCCCGACATCAGTGGAGGCCAGAGGCACCGCTGGCGCATGTCCTTTGCTGAGGCGAATTCGGTGGTGCACGGTTCTGCCGAGGGCTCCAGCCTGGCTTCCCACCACTTCAACCCATTCTCAGCCGGTGTTTTGCCAAAAAAGTTCAAGTTTGAAGTGAGTGAGTCCAATCCCATCCATATATTGTTCCCACTGCCCAAAGAAAGCGGCAGAAAAGAGGTCAATCCCTTCGATATAACCATAGATCTGGCTGTGCCGGTGGTGGAGGAAGCTGTAAATGAGGTTGGAATTTGGCAAATTTTTAGATATTTTTCTTAATAAGCATGGTTTTTACAGGTGTACAGAAGGCAGTTGGTGCCAATGAACTCGCTGAAAACACATTTTGAAGGTGAGTTAGGGCGCTAAGTAGATTTTAATAAGCAGTCCCTGGTAAAGACGAAAATTAGATTCCAGTCCATGGCCCAATTTTGAATGGAGGGAGGGGGCATACTGGTAACAACCCCACAGGAGAGAGATTTTTTAAGTCGAAACACAATGGGCAACATAATTTTTTTTACTAAGATTATCCTGCAGTCTTGAAATTTTATCGACCGCCACATTAACCGGTCGATTGTTGTCGGGTCAAACCGATTGATAAAAATGATCAACCGGTGGGGCTCCGGTGCTAATTCAGCAATGCGGAACAGCATAATTTTCCGCTATTTGATGATTATTTTGGTAATTAACCACCAGCTCGACCATCAAATGGCTGTTGGGCAAGAAAGTTAACATCTCCGCAGCATACAAAAGTAAAAGATTAGACTAAACGATGAGAGCTGTAGAAGCTTGCTTTGTTACGGGAGGGAGGTTAGTTGTGTCGAGCTAAAATCGGAGTTTTCACATTACACTCATAGAAAAACTGCAAATATATAAAAACAGGTTTAAAAAAACGTATTAGCCCTTCCGTCTGAGGACATCATGAATTGGACTGGCTGAGACTGAGAAAAGGTTTTGGTAAATTGCCATTTTAGGTGAGGCTGAGAATGCACCGATCGGGACCCCAGGACGAGACTATTGGCCAAAATATAACCCGAACGATACCCGAGACTTGTCTTTATCAGTGGAATGTTACATGTTTACACTACCCTAATGTTTACACTACTCGAAAGTACATTTAATTTTAAGATTCCAAACTGAGTGATGCTCACGGCCCTAATGTAGCTATTAATGCTCTAGTCAACAATGAATTGGACTGTATTATCGGTGGGTTGGCTCAACACACAACTTTTCCCCAAAACTAACAATGGTTTGATTGTAGGGTATGCATTTGTATATGCCCTGGCGCCAGTTGCCCGCATGTCCCCCTACTGGAGGGACAAGGACTCGGTTGGCATTCCAGGTATGTTGACAATAATATATTTGCATCGACGAAATACACGATTATGTTTCAAGTGATCACATCTGTGGGACTAACTTCTAATCTGGACAACAGGAATGAATGTAAGTATTCGGTGAAAATAAAAGTTGAGTCCACTTTTAAAAAACCATTCAGTCTACGGCCATGGCAGTTTCACTGCAATTTCGAATTTGCATAGGAAAGCTTAGTTACTCCGCAAAAATCCAAAATATTTTTCTAATTTTCTTTGCTCGCATTTACAGCTATTCTCAATCTTATCCAAATTTTGACATTTTAGATTATAGACTTTTATTGCATTAGTCACAGCTTATTAATTTTACCACGAATACTAGATTAATTTTTAATTTTAATTAAGACTAAAAAATATTTTGAATATTTTCGAATTAACCAAAAATTGTCCCATGCAAATTTGAAAATTCAGAATTGCTTTCGCCGTAGACGGCAATGTGGTCAAGCACGACTGATTTCCTAATTTAGCAGTGATTCTCAGATTTTGAAAATACCTCACAAGTTTTTGAATATCTAGTTTTTTTTGTTGTATGAAATTTTTGACCCTAGTATAGAATACCCCCCCCCCCTAAAACATAAGTAAAGAGCACCCAAATATATGTTCCAGACCCCAGAAAAAGTGCGTAAAACACTTATTAGTCACAACTTCCATACGCTGGCCTACCCTAAGCCTAAGTAAAGAGCACCCAAATATATGTTCCAGACCCCAGAAAAAGTGCGTAAAACACTTATTAGTCACAACTTCCATACGCTGGCCTACCCTAAGCCTAAGTAAAGAGCACCCAAATATATGTTCAGACCCCAGAAAAGTGCGTAAAACACTTATTAGTCACAACTTCCATACGCTGGCTACCCTAAGCCTAAGTAAAGAGCACCCAAATATATGTTCCAGACCCAGAAAAGTGCGTAAAACACTTATTAGTCACAACTTCCATACGCTGGCCTACCCCTAAGCCTAAGTAAAGAGCACCCAAATATATGCTCCAGACACCAGAAAAGTGCGTAAAACACTTATTAGTCACAACTTCCATACGCTGGCCTACCCTAAGCCTAAGGGCTAGCCTAAACTTGTTGTTCCAAAGGGTAGTTTCAACGATTTTTAGAAGGTCTGATTTTAGGGGGGGGTATTCTATACTAGCGCCAAATTTTTTATAAAAATTTGAAAAAACAAAATTCCAAAAAATTTTAAAAAGTTGAATTGAAAAAGTAATATAAAATATTGATAAATCAACAAAATCGCTGTTCTTACTACTATTGTAATTTCAGACAAACTGATGACGAGGATCAGCAGTCCCTACAAAGTGGTCAAGGACGCCGTGTTAGCCCTATTTAAAGGAATGGAGTGGAGAATGGCTGCCTATGTGTTTCACGACCAAAAACACGACACCACCAATCCCTCTTTGCCCTACGGCGAGTGCTACCTCCTTATGGCCTCTCTGAAACCCCACCTCTACAAATACAACCGCATGGAGCACAACTACTACATTTTCAACGAACTCAACTTCAACCACGAGCGAATGCGCGAAAACCTCAGGAAGGCTTCATTGCATGCTAATGGTAGGCTAAACCACTCAAATACACTCACAATTTGGCACACCTAACATGCTTGGCATAAAACTAACATAGACTGTTTTAACATTTTTTATTTAAAATATAATTTGAATTTATTTTTTTTTACTTTTTTAAATATAAAAAATGTGACTTGCACACAGTAATATTCAAACCAAAACTGGTTTTCGCGCTGTGTTTGCAATTTCCAGCGCTGAAAATTTTTATTTTCATTGCTATTAGATGAGCAAAAAAATAATATTTTTTGAATTATTTTGAATTATTGCTAAACACTTTTTGAGTTCAATGTTTTTCTCTGGCCTCACTCAGACTTAGGCGAAACACGAGTGCCGAAACAATCGTAAATTATTTAAATTTTCGAAGTGTTTATTTTCGTTTCTTAAAAATTTTACTCAATATGACCGCCAGATTAGCGGTCATTTTAGTATAATAGTTCTACAAAATTCAAAAATTTGGTGATTAAATCAATTTAAATGGTGCTTTCAGGTGTGTGTTTCGCCATACCCTGAAACACACACCCGAAACACCATTTAAATTCATTTAATCACCAAATTTATTTTTTGTAGAACTATTGGTACAAAATGACCGCTATAATCTGGCGGTCATATTGAGCAAAAAACAAGAAACGAAACTTTGAAATTTAAATAATTTACGACTGTTTCGGCACTCGTGTTTCGCCTAAGTCCGAGTGGGGCCTTTAAAAAACAAAATTTAAATTTGACTTCAGAGCATTTTTTAATAAATTTAAAATGTGATGTACACACATGAGGACTCGAACCCGAGTGGATTTATATTATTATTTTTGCTGTCATTGTCGTGTTTTGTACCATAAAAAGACTTGATTGGCTTAGGATTATGTCATAAGCCTGATGACAATATTTAAGTTTTCACCATTTTAAAATGTGGACAGCCTGCAGTATTCTCCAAGCCGGACTGTACTTTTTCACGGTTTTATCGTGAAAGCATATTTTGTGAATTTTAAAGGAAGGTTGATGTTTTTCGTTGCATTTTATTTCACGGAGTTTCAGTACACGAGCTGGTGATTTTGCGCCAATTCAAAAAATTCATCCGGCCAATTTTATTGTAATTTTTCTTTAGACTTTGCTTTAGCCATTTATCACTAATTTGCAGCAAGCTTTATCAAGTTTGCTAACTGTAAGATTCCTGTGCTCTGGGCTATCGACATAGCCATCACTTACCCAAAAAAACATGGAAATTTAGAAAATTTTGATTGATTTTCCTTGAAAAATATCAAAATGAGAATTTGAGTGTCTAAATATTTGTGTTGTGCCATCTTATTCTGTATCTTAAACAAATTTATAAATTAGTCACCCAAATTGGTCTGAGGTTTAAAGATGCGGTGCTGTTCTGTCATAATAGTAAAAGGGATGTGTGTTGACGCCTGCTTTCTGCCTAGTACTCCCAATACAACCAGCAGCAGCACCAGCGAGTAATCCAATTGGTGGCGCAGCCACACATAAAGAGATTATAAAATTAAGTCCCTGCGCCCCTTCTACCAACTTAGTGGAGCGAGCACCAGTAAAGGAGACTCCAGTAGCGCACTGTCAGCATTCCCCTACCTAACAAACAGGACAGAAAAACTGTTCAAGCCCCTCAAGTTTGATCCAATTAATACCCAGTTCAACTGGAATTTCGTCCAAAAACAACACTGAATCACTTTTTAAAATACTGTTTTTCACCATAAAATTTATTTATTTTGCCAAAATTTTCGTTTTTGTTTTGTTTAAAGTACACTTTTTTGTTTTTCGATTCATCTAGCAGGTTTTTCTAGATTATTGCCAATAAATCTGGAGCTAAATAACCTATTTGAGGCAATAATAGCAGTAGCTATGAGGCAGTAGTAGTCAATGAATTGCACCTGTTGGCAGCCTTCTGAATGGACACTTAATTTTGGTTTTGTTGTAGGTGCTGTAAAATCAATTATAGTGTGTAGCACATGGATGTTTGTTTCTGTCTAAATTTATTCTCTCCATATATTTTTTAGATTATTTTAGTTTGACTAATAATGTGATTATATGTCAAATGTTACATTTGATGCAACATTTAGCAGGGATGTTCCAGAGCTATTTTCGCCACAATTTTGATCCTAAATCAATTTTCCGAGGTCTAAAATCTTTGATCGCTTTAAAGTCAGGGTGAAATATATAATATTCTCATGCAATTCAAATTCCGTATTTTTAAAATATCGTTTTAGAGCCATATTTTGTCGACAACTCGGTGCTGCGATGTCAGAAAAACTTGTGCAGAATTAAGGGTTGGATTAGCAACATCAATATTAAAATTTTTTATTTACAGTCGAACCTCCGAATAACGAACTCCAAGGGACCCAACTTTGCGGTACGTTATTGGGAGGTTCGTTAATGGCAGGGTCCAAGTTGCTTGACTACACAATCCGTACGTTAATGGGAGGTTTCATCCCTGAAATCAAAGTTTTATTCAATTATATAACATTCAAATAAACAATCAATGGTTATTCGTAAAGTAATTCAACAAACTTTCTTGTTTCAATTTACACACGCGGTCTTTGGCGAGAATGTCATCCATCTTGTTACATAGTTGCTGCAATACGGGATTTGTAGTTTCGGCATAGCGCGATATACTGAGAAAATTGCAGCCAAAAATGCGTTTAAAATGGCGGATCTTTCGCTTCAGGACACGTAAAATTTTGAAAAATTCGGTAATGGGAGGGCCTTTTGTAAGAACAGGACCGAACTTTGCGGTACGTTACTGGGAGGTTTCGTTAATGGCAGGGTTTAATGTAAGTATTTTCTTTTTAAACCAGCCAAATATTTTTTAAAGTTCGTTAATGAGAGGTATTCGTTATTCGGAGGTTCGACTGTATTCAAAAATGCCCTAAAAATTGAAATGTAATAAAAAACTGATCAAACTTTTTCTGATTATTTTTTTTTCTCCTCTGTTTTAAGGGCATTTTTGAAGAAATCTAGAAATTCTGATACTGATCTTCCTAATCCAGGTTTTAATTCTGCACAAGTTTTGTTTACTTCGCTCTAAAACGACATTAAAAATACGAAATTTTAATTGTCCAAATCGTGTCGAGACTATTTCCTTATCCTCCTACTCCCACCCCCTTTTAAAGCATTGCGCTTGACAATGGACTGGGTTGAACGTGGAGGATTTCCTTACATTGTCAAACCATCTACACTTGCAATCGACTTTTGTGTGATAAGTTGCATAGCGGGAAATCTCAGAGTTTAGCTATAAATTGTCAATCAATCCCATTCAAGTTGAGCTTTCTCTATTCTCCTGTCTATCCCAAGACTTTTTGTGCTATAGCAGCATCAGCGAACAACACGTCACTATTGTGGGTGCTGTTGCGGTTGATAGGCTTTAAATGCACAGATGTATTATTTTCAAAAATGCTGTTTTCTGCTGCTGCTGCCTTTCCAAGCTTTCAGGATGCAGTGGCAAGCCATTTGCCCCTGTTTTGTAAGCTCTGATGTTTTTTTGTTTCTTCTATCGGAATGGTAGAAGAAGCAAACATTGCTGCACTTCCCCATATTTCCCAGCATAACAACAGAAATTTGATCCTGCGGCAGCCATTAAAGCGTTCTATGCTGGCTTTTATTGTTTATGCTGCTGGTTATGCAAGCCTCCCTGCCAATAATTCCCATTTTGGACGGGACAGCCTTACCAACTCGTTCAAAGGTGCTCTACCTCTTCTAGCTATAAACGGCATTTTTAATTATTGATTTATATTTTTAAGGGTAGAAAAGTATAGAATAATTCTTTAGGGAAATTAAAAATTTTTATTTTTTGTTTAAAATTGAGTTTTGTTCTAGTGAAGTTGCCCATTATTAATTTTGATACCATTTGTCTACTTTTATTATAGATTCTTTAAGCATTTTTACTACGGTAAGAAGTAGGGTTGGGCAATGTTTAGTCTCGCCGGTGAATTCTCCGGTAAATTCACCAAGATTTTGTGCCCAAATTTAACGATTATTTGAGTGATTTCGTCGGTGAACCCACCAACCCTATCAAAAACTCTCGAGAAAATCAAACATCGATGCTAATAAAGCTTGAGCGAATCGACAAACCCACAGATATTTTTCCTTCCCAGCTATATTTTCGAAGTCTCTTGCCAGATGTGATTCGACAGTCTAATCAGAAAAATCGTACAGATTCTGATTTTACCAGTCAGTTTTTTTGAATAGCAAAATTTTTGGAGTAAAGACCCGCGGGTCTCGATAAGCCGTTACCCAATTTTCAAAAAGGGGTGTCAGCTTATCGAGACCCGCGGGTCTTTACTCCAAAAATTTTGCTATTTAAAAAACCGACTGGTAAAATCAGAGTCTGTACGATTTTTCTGATTAGACTGTCGAATCACATCTGGCAAGAGACTTCGAAAATATAGCTAAAAAGTGTCGGGCCCTAGGCGGGAACGAATTTTAGAGGGTGACGGTTTGGCGAGACTCGACTGTAACTCAAACTACTTTTTTTGGCGATGACTTAAAGGGGCATGCCCACCCTAATAAGAGGTGGTGCCCGAATTCAAAAATTTTTCCTAATCATTGAACTTCTGTACGGATTTTTCAACTTGGTTTCTAACAAAACCATACCCCAAATTAAATTCTAGGCCTTGTTTTATTAGAAAGAAAATTGAAAAATCCGTACAGAAGTTCAATGATTAGGCAAAAATTTTGAATTCCCGGCACCACCTCTTATTAGGTGGGCATGCCCCTTTAATGACTTCGCTAATTTTTTAAAATTTGTCTTTTTTCCTTAACATTAAGTGCTTTTTTTTTCAAATATTATTACTATTATTATTGTCGTCGTTGGCAGTGCCATTGTTCTAGTGGCTGTTTTCGGTCGGCCTCAAAATTAGTTTATTGATTGAGTGGTGGCAGTAGTGAGGGAACTGGAGAGGGATTGGGACCCAAATGAATAATTCATTTCAAAAATACACAGCTCATGTAGCACCAGGGCCAAGAGCAAACACACAAATCCCCCTTCATGCTTGTTTGCTTTGCTTCATTATTGTGTTTTTTGCCCTGGTTTCTTATCGCCACTCTTATCCATGGTGGGTTTTGGTTTCAGGCTAACTTTCCATATTGCATGTTTAGAGGCATAGAAACCCCTAAAATATGCCACTATTTTCCGTCTCAATGTGGTTGTGTGCACAGGCTAGTCAAATGTATTCGCTTGTTTTCAGAAATTCTGAGCACTTTTTTAAAGTTTTTTGACATTGTTCTTTTCTGAACATTTTCAACCAGTTATTGCTTTTTTGCTTACAATACTGAATCTTAGTTACAAAACTAACAGCCGGATTCTTAGAAAATGGTGAAAATCGTTGGAAAACCACTATGCCTTCTCAATATTTGTGTCTTTTTTATCACACCCTTATTTTTCCTTCATTTTTTCTTGAAATTTTTGGTTTTTTTTCGATCGAGCAGGGAGCAGATATTTGTCCATTGACACGTCAATTCTACAATACTATAGAAAAGACATGTATATTTAGCAGAAGAGCAGTCAATATACAAAGAGCAGTCAAAAAAATGAGTCAAAAATAATTTTAAAACCCGTAAAAACTTACAGTAGTCGTAGACATTTCTTGGCTACGGAAAAAATCGCCTCGTTGGAAATATTTGTTGCCGGAAGAGAACGGTATCGCTAAGCCACGAAAAAGTTCGGAAAAAAACTTGTTACCCGTTTTGTTTCTAGGACGTTCCCCCAAAAAAGAGGAAAACTCCTAAATTCCGTTTTGTCCGTTTTAACCAGGGTTGCTTTTCTGTCCGGACAGTAAAGATTTGGAAAGTTAGCCGTAAAGTTTTCTGGAAAATTTTCCGGTTGGCGGTGAGAAATCGGGCAGAAATAACAAGGGATTGTACTTGATTATACAATTAACTGTACAGTCAACTGTATAGTTAACTGTATAGTTATCTGTAGTTAACTGTTTTAAACTTGCAGATTTTTGATAAGTTATACAGGCTGTTGGTCACCGTGGTAACTTACCGTTTAAATAACCCTAGTGAAAACGCATAAAACAAGGTGTCACACGGGTTCGGCCCACAGAGTGTTTCTCTTCTCCTGTTTTTATTTCTTTCCATTTTTCGAAAACTTTCCGCGTTCTTTTCTGTCCGGAAAGCTTTCCATGCAACAACCCTGGTTTAAACTAGTAAAATCCGCTAATTCAAATTCCCGCCAAAACAAACTAATTTTGGTTTTAACCCCAATTATTCGCAAACAACTGATTTTCTTTCCTTTTTTTTTCAAATATGTTGTGTGCTGAATGAGTAATAGATCGCATTAATTGCCGTTTTTTAGTCCAACCAGAAATCAAAAACAAAGGGGAAGGGCAAATAGTGGTAGTAGTAGACTAAAGCCCATTAATAAATACTTTATTTATTTATTTTTGAGGGGGGCAACAAGCCCTGGTAGCAGTGGAAAATAGCTGCTGCTTTTACCAGTAGTAGCTCCTGCTGCTGCAACCCAACTACCTCCATTAAAACACAGGGGAAATAGCTGTGCTGCCTGACCTGCTACCCTTATTATTTGCTTCTTCCTTTCCACCCCTATATTTATGTATATGTTTGTGGCAACGGCAAAAATGAATATGTTTTGCCGAAATCGATACTTTTTTTGAAGGTAAACAGGATGAGCCAAAAAATTCGGCCGATTTTAAACAGCCATAATTTTTTTCTGACACAATCTCGAACTTCTTTTCACGTGTCGATTGATTTATCTACATATAGTATTTTTGTCGGCATGTCACGCTTTTTTTTCGTGCCACGCTTTTTAACCCACTTCCCGATTGTATTATATTTTGTTCTCATCATATCTAAGGGTAAATCGGGGTCGCTGAGAACGCTAATGCTATCAGAATTGACATGTGATGCTTAAAATTTTGAGTTTTGCCAGAAAAGTGGGAAAAACCAGGTATGCTCAAGGGGGTCTTCGAACCTGTGACCCCAAATTTTTTTTTCATTTTTAGTTTATTTTGGCGCCTGTTAAGGCGCCTGTTCGGCTTGTTTGGTATATAACGCAAAAACGATTTTTTCGCCTCACCTGTGATTTGATCCGCAACCATATGGACCTTTGGCAATGTATTAGTACTTTTTTTTTGCTTTCAAAAGTGTGTATTTGGTGCGTTCACTGGCTGCAAACACACCAATAATTTTGGCGCTAAATATGCAGTATCGAATTTTTAAGCTTCTTTTCTGCTCTCCACACCCCCCCTCTGTAAATTTAGTTCGATCTTGGAGGGGTGTGTGCATTGGTTTGAAGAACACAACACTTCTTTATGCTAATCGAACACTTTATTTTGATCCCCCTTTTGTTTATGGCTTAGAATCAAAGTTATATTTCGTAATTTAGCGCAAAAGCATGGCATTCTTATGCAAAATATTTTTGCACTGAATCTAGGAAGTTTCTCTTTTTAAGCATTTGGTTTTGTAACATAAAAATAGAGAATTTTTTAAATTTGGTTCGTTTCAATTTAACAACATCTAGAAGCAGACCTAAGGGAGGAAATAAAATAAAGCTTGTAATTCTCTCGGTTACAGTGCAAGAAAAAAGTCATTTACGGCAGGGTGTTGATCTCAAAAGTTTTCAAAAAGACATTTTGACCATTTTTGAAGGAAAAGGGTCATTTTATCCAGTAATTTTTGCCATTATGATGCGGAAATAAATTCAAAAATAAAAAAAGATTTGGGGCACAGAAAAAAGACAAATCTTTGCAAAAAAAATAGATCGATACCCTGATTTAAGACCATTTATTTCTAATTTACATGGGAAAGGCACGACCGCACCGCAGCATATCAAAAAAGCTTATACAGTCGAACCTCGATAAACGGACACCCTTAAAAATTTCGTTCCCCAGCTGGGTCCAACACTTTTTTAACCCTATTTTTGAATGTTTTTGTCAATTCTGTTTTGACAGTCTGGTCCCAAATATCGCAAGGATGCCGATTTTGCCGATCCTTTTAAAAATCCAAAAACTTTTTGTTCTAAAAACGCAAAGCCTCGATAAACGGACAACCTATTTTAAAATGGGTGTCCGTTTATCGAGGTTTTGCTTTTTTGAAAAAGACAGTTTTAGGATTTCGAAAAACGATCGGCAAAATCGGTATTTTTGCGATATTTGGGACCAGACTGTCAACACAACTGACAAAAACATTCAAAAATGGGGCCAAAAAAGTGTCGGACCCAGCTGGGGAACGAATCTTTGGGGGTGTCCGTTTATCGAGCTTCGACTGCATGCCAAAAGATAGCCCTAACCGAGCTTTTTAATGGTCCGCACGCGGAATTTCCCATCGAGGCGTCTAGACCAAGATATTCCACTTTGAAAGTTACAAAATTTAGAATCATGAATTTATTAAAAAAAGTATAAAAAAGTGGTTGTGGTGCAGTGCTATCGGTGCAGAATGTGTTCATGTTGACCCCCACCCGAATCATTTCTTGTTATATGAGTTTTTAAACTATTTGCTTAAGCCAGCTTTTCTTTACCCTGTCAAACAAACACTGCTATTGCTTGCTTCCGATGTTTTTCCAATTTTTTTGAAAAATTTGGTTCCAGCCCTTTTTCCTAATACCCCCTTTTCAACTTTAAATTTTCAACATCTACTACCAAATGTTCCACACATTCTTATGCATATCCGCATACTCAGAAAAAATTGTACCAAAAAATTTGACCTCCTACGTTGCAAAAGTCAAATTTTCGATTGATTTGAATATTACAATAAAAATGGACAATTTTTAGAGCTAAAATGAACTGCATCATACAGTTAAAAATGACACATGAAATGTTTAAAAATAATGAGCAAATCATTAGCTACATTTTGATATACAAATTTTATGAAAACGAGCAAATAAGATACGATTACGATAAGGCCGAAAAGAGTGCAATTAATTATGCATAGACCTGACACTGAAAAGTGTTCAGAAGACAGGGAGAACACTTATTTTTTTCCATTAAAATGATTCTTTATCATTTCCTTGCACAAAATATCACCAAAGGCCTGTTTTGTTATCAAGGAAATTAATGAGTTGATTTTTTATTGCGTTTTTTTGTCAAACCATTTACATGTTCTTACACTCTTTCTACTATTTTGGACTATAGATAGAAATTTTGCTGCTGCAGAATAACTTGAACGTATATTTATGTAGTTTTATTTTAAATTACTTAAATTATCGTATTTACCCTAATAAATCCGCCTATGACTTTGAGAACCTATATCTCACCCAGAGTAAATATTTTATCAAGATGTTAATTGCGTTTTCTTAGCTCTTAAGAACTCTGACGATTTCGCTTTTTAGATTTTGATTTTGCACCAGGGCTATGATCTGTCCTTATCTAGAAACTCTAAATCTTATTATTTTTTAAAATTATTTTGTGAAAGTCTTATTTCTTGTCACCAAAACAACAATAAGCACACTACAAAATAACATATTTTTGCTAAAATACTAAAAATGTTTTTATTTTAAAGGGTGGGAAGCCACCTGGGTTCGAAAAAGTGGCCTCGGTGGATGTGCGTTAGTGTTTTATGGCCCAAAATGGTGCACAGGTTCGATTCCACCTGGTGGCACCCCACTTATTTTGGCTTGTTATTGGGGTAATTCGACTTTTTAGCTTCAGATTCGGAATCAGTTACGCATAGACATTGGTCAAACAAGCCAAAATAAGTATGGTACCACCAGGTGGCATCGAATCTGTGCATCACTTTGGGGCATAGAACACAAACACACATCCCCTGCACAGTTGAGGCCACTTTTTCAAACTTCAATGGCTTTCCCTCTTTAACCCATTACTTCCCATTTGTAAGAAATTTGCACCAGAAAATAAATTTCGTTTCGGGGTTTCAAAAAAAGAATTTGAATTGAATAATTTCAAATAAAATAACTTCATGGGTGTCGAAAAAGAAATTTCAAGAGTAAAATTTTACTTTCGAAACCCATGAAGTTATTTTATTTGAAATTAGTCAATTCAAATCCTTTGCGAAACCCATATCTTAATTGATTGATGATTTTTTGGAACTGGGTTGGTCCATAAGTTCGTGGGTATAACCATACGTAACAGAGCATATTTATGTATGGGTTGTAATACTAAGTTAAAATTCATCAAAGACAAATGGAAAATTTGAAATTTTCGCGAAATAATCATTTATTAATTAACCGATGGATTTCAAATCGTAAATTGTGTAGTCAAAATTTCGATTTGCAAACCCAGCAATTAATTGAGTGCCAATTCTGATTTATTAAAAATTTTGCAACCCATACATAAATATATAAATATGGTCTGTTAGGTATAACTACCCACGAACTTATGGACCAAGGCAATATCAATTTCTTGAAATGGGAAGGAGTGGGTCGAGCACAGGTCTTTATTTATAAAATGTCGAGATCGTAACCCTGTTTTGTATCTAAAATTTTCCCGTTTATGGTGATTTAAGAGTGACTTTTTCTAATTTTGGACCTGGGCCCTTATTAAGTGTCCGATAGCGGTTTTCGGGTATGCCGGATCATTGCATATACACCCTATTTACGATAGGCTGAGCACGATGGCAGGCTTAAAAGTGGCAACTTTCTCACTCAGTTACGAGATACAGGCCTTGGAAGTTACGTACTCAGGGACATCCAAATTTGGCAGGTGGGAACGAACTTTTTAGAAGATTACCTGTGTTCTCAATAAAGTCACACAAGTATTTCACATCATTTTAAAGCTTGTGAACAGGGCTATCTGTGAGTATTTAACTTTGTATATAAACATTGTAAAATGAAAGTTCGGTGACCACTTCTTTATCAACCTTCGTTTTTTGAGAATTCGAAATTTTTTCACAAAAAGGTTGTATCTCAAAATTTATTTTTCTGCACCGAGCTAAATTTTATATTATATATTTACACAATCTGCCCTACACGATACAATAAATAATTGTGGCAAGAGGGGTAGGTAACGACTGAGAAAACATGTTAGGAATTGGAAAAACTACAAAGCAGTTTTAACGTAAAACTTTTAACTTCTACGCTGTTCAGCAAGCCATGAATTTTGACATCGTGTAGTTTTTCCAATTCCTAACATGAAATGGCTGTTTTCTCAGTCGTTACCTACCCCTCCTGCCATAACTATTTAATGTATCGTTTAGGGCAGACTGTGGGCTTTTTATAATATAAAATTTAGCTCGGCGCAGAAAAATAAATTTTGAGATACAACCTTTTTTTGGAAAAATTTCGAATCTCAAAAAACGAAGGTTGATAAAGAAGTGGTCACCGAACTTTCATTTTACAATGTTTATATACAAAGTTGAATACTTACAGATAGCCCTGTTCACAAGCTTTAAAATGGTGTGAAATACTTGTGTGACTTTATTGAGAACATAGGTAATCTTCTAAAAAGTTCGTTCCCACCTCCCAAATTTGGATGTCCCTGAGTGCGGCTCTGTTAGAGATAATACGGTAAATCTTTTTTAGCAGGATTTCGTTATACCGCCTCCTCCCAAAAGTGTGTTTTGACCACTTATTCTTGCTTTTCAGGCCCTAATTAGTCGAGAAAACATGGTTTTATGTGACGTGAAGACATTATTGAAAAAAAAATTTTTTGACGAAAATCGACTTTTTTGGCGAAAAATCTTTTTTTTTTAATTTTGTGGTGTGTGGTCGTGTTTCATTTTGCTCTTGCATATCGAAATTGATGGAATTGTTGTAAATGTGTTGAATTTTTATTGTGTTGAATAAAGAATGTGAAAAGGTTGAATGTAAAGCGGAGAAATGACGAAAAAGTCAATTTTTTGCCAAAAAAGTCGGTTTTCGTCAAAAAAAAATTTTTCTTCAAAAATGTCTTTACGTCACATAAAACCATGTTTTCTCGACTAATTAGGGCCTGAAAAGCAAGAATAAGTGGTCAAAACACTCTTTTAGGAGGAGGCGGTATAACGAAGTTTAGCCTATTTTTTTTTAATTTGGTATTTTAAACTACTTTTGGGGATCCTTCTATGCTTTTTTAAGTCACAGCTCCGACACTGCATGAATGCTGTTCTAACGGGTGCGTAATAAGTTCGGAATGGATTTTCAAAGCCCTATTTTTTGCATGTTATTATCGCATGTTTAAAAACTTAGTACCATTCGAAAGCCATGATTCTCCTCTTTCAAACGACATATCACAAGTTTATTTCACTCAACAATATGACCACCATTTGCATCAATACATAAACGAAGGCGTTTTGGAAAGTCGTCGATGGCTTTCTGGATCATCTCCTGCGGAATTGCATCCCATTCTTTTAGCAGAGAAGCCTTCAGAGCAGCAATTGTTTTGTGGGGCTTGGAGCATGCCTTCGATTGCAGATATGGCCAGACAAAGTAGTCCATCACAGTCAGATCGGGGAATTTGGTGGCCAGTCACCCTTGATGGCGTTCTTGCAATTTCCATCACCTTATAACCTTGCTCATGAAGTCGCACAATTCCGGCACGGAGATCAGCCATATTTGATAACTTTTTTTGGACGAATGATATACCAAACGAAAAAGGAGAAACAGGGCTACACAATCATATCAAAACATTCCAGATATGATCCCAAAATGATAAGATAAATGGCATTGAAAATCCATTCCGAACTTATTACGCACCCGTTAGTGAAAAGTCGGGTTCCATTTTCGGTCTGCCTGACGTTTTTCTTGCCAAAAATGGAACCTGACTTTTCACACATGCCATTTTGCTCCAAAAATTGAGATTATGTATGCCTCTTGAAAAAACTAGTATTAGCACATTGTTTATTATTGAGCGGGTAGTCTATTTTTGTGTTCAGAAGCTAGCAGGAATGATTAATCGAATGTGCATTTCCCTTTCTGTGCATTCTTCTTATTCTTTTTGTCTGCAAAACAGCGATTACACTAAATTTTTTGTTGGTTGGTTGTAAAAAAGAATCAGAAATGTCGCCAAGTTAGTACCAACCCCACGGCTGCACCCCACCTACTCACTTTTACTGCAAAAATACTAATAAATTACAAGTTTTTTATCGGCAAATTTTTTAGAACTTCAGTTTTGGACAATATTTGCGTTTATTTTGGCGTTAAAATTCTGCTCAAAATTAGGTTTTCAAAAACAAAGAAACTCATTCACCCGAGAACACAGCCAAAATTATTCCGAAAAGACGTTTTCTGTCCAAAATATTATTTCTAGTTCCAGCAGTAAGTAAACAATGGACGAAATTGGGCTGCTGTTTTAGTGCAAAGGAAGACTGCTTTTTGGAGAATGTTTTAAAAAGGTCGTTTGTCTCACATTTCCACCTTTTTAAAAATACCATATTTTGGCTTTCCTAGCTGTGGGTTTGCACAAAGTTAATTTCGAAATTGCTTAGATCCTAAATTTTATGATTTTTTAAAACTACTCTAATAGGTGATTAATGTTTTTAGCCCGTTCTATCCATTTGTCGGGGTGGAAATTCCGTGGGCGACAATTGCGCGGATTTTTTTTTGGCACTACTTGGATATACCACCCCCAATCAATTTTGTTTAAAGTGTTTCCAAACACCCTATATAGACTCAAAATCGCCTCAGGAGCTCGAAAAAGCTCGAGTTCTAGTCTATAAAAATTGAGTTTCGGGCATTTTGAATTTTCGACCATTTGACTGTTTTACCCTGTTTTTCAACATGGGACTTGGCAAAAAGTACCTCTTAATGCGTTTTTGATCAAAAGTCTTGCTTGGAATTATGTCTAAGGTAAGTGAGTGCGCGCATCTCTAACCAACCAAGCCTCCTTCGGGCTCAAAAAGTGGTCAAAACCCTTTTTTTGAGCTGTTCACAATTGTGCAGCTTAGCCGTTTTTAAAACTAATATGTATATCCAAGTGGGGTCGTTTTTTTTGACGTTCCTGTTAGGTAAAAACAAAATTCCAACACTGGACTCGTGTTCTGCATAGTCGATTTTCATATAAAAATGGTCTTTAAATTCAAAAATCACTGACAAATTTGATTTATCTTGAACTCAATTTGAAAAAAGTTTGGTATGAAAACCGTAATTGCACGGCCGCCGGCGCTCCGCCGGTGGCGGTGGCGAAATTTTGAAATCCCCCAGCGGAGGCGTTGGCGCTTTTCATTTTCTGGGGAATGTGCAAATATGATGCAAACCACTGTGCTGAGCACGAATCCAGTATTATAATTTTGTTTTTGCCTAGCGGGAACGTCAAAAAAGAATGCCGCGGAATTTTCAATATCCAATTATTAAAGTTTGTCTTTCTGTTATTCTAGTATTGTTGTTAGTTAGTCTACTACCCCACTATTCTTTCATCTATCGGGTAAGCAAGCTAGTTTAGTCATTCAATTTTTTAATTCCCCAAAGGGCACCCTTTGCTTGCACCCCACCTTCTTTTTGCTCTGCAGCAGCTGCAGCAGCAGAAGCATCTGAAAGGGGACTATTGGTTGGAGAATTGGTCTACTGGTTAGCTAGAGCAGTTCAATTCCCTATCTTCTTTTCTTGAGAATTTATTGGTCTGTTTGATTGTTTTCTTGCGGGTTTTAAAACATCTGAATTGCAAACCTCTTTTTAATCAACTAATTCAGAGCTGCGATTTAAGAAGTTGGAAATAGTCAACAATTTTTTTTAGTGAATTTAGAAAAATTAGGATACATGCTCAAGTTTGATTCTACCCATGGCCTACCAATCCTATCTATCGACTTTTTCAAGTTTTACTTTCAGTCAAGTCTGGATAAATATGCATATTTCTGGGGCGCTCCCAAAGGGGTATGTTGCATCGAGACTTGACTGTATTACTACTAGGATTGGTCAAATGGCCGGCCATTTTGAATTCGGCTATATGGCCATAACTCGAATATTTTCACATTCATTTTCGGGTGGCATTTAATTTTGACCGCTAATCTGTGAAAAATGGTCGCTAATTTTATATTGGAATTTTTCTTAGAATTTTTCTGTCATTTTTTTAAATTTTCTGCATTAACGTGTAGCCCAGGATGTCAGCCTTCTCTTACGAGCTATTAAACTCCATTGAATGATTTCAGAAATGTAAATGTGTAGGGGTTGAGACAAAATAACAGCGATTTTTTCAAACCCCTAAATTTGTGCATTTAGAAAAGCATTTAATAGAGTTAGATAGCTCGTTAGAAAGCTGAGACTCTGGGCTACACGAGAATGCAAAAAATTAAAAGACTCCGGATGACATGATGCAGCTGGAGAAGAAAGAAATGTACTAACTTCTTAACTCTGATGTGAAGATCCACTTGTTCGAGCAAGTCTTGAATTATGTAAATCCGAGTATCATCCTTATTAGTAGAGATGATGGCTTGACCTTTTCGGGACGGGACGGGTCAGAATTCAAATTTAAAAATTTCGGGACGGGACAGGTGCCAAAAAATTTCCGGGCGGGATTCCGGGACGGGACGATTCTCTAAAATTAACGGGATGGGACGGAATTGTCCCGTCCCGTCATCATCTCTACTTATTTGTTTCACCTTTTGCATTTGAAATAAACCTGTTGTCTATCCGAGACGTGCTAAAATGTGAAAACGAAGAACAGAAATACAAAAACGGTCATTTGACCATTTTGAAAATTACCGGTCATATTTCAACCCTAGTTTATGGCCAGAATTCAATAGTTTATGGCCAGTTTTAAATATTATCCTTTTTCACGGATTAGCAGGCAAAATTAAATTTTACCCGTCTTTTCTACCACAAATTTAAACAATTGGAAAATCTGCTATGATCATCAAGTGAGTGTGCTGAATAAATGGCCGGCTATTTTCAAATTGCTCGGCCATGATCCAAACCTAATTAATACTTGCTTTTACAACTTAATTCTGCAACATTCCTGCAAAAAATGTTCCAAATCTTTGTCTGAACCCACCCACCTATGAACCAAACACTTTGTTTCACTTTTTGGGCCTATGCAGTCTTCCAGCTAGCGAACTCCCACACGGATAAGGGATTAGCAGGATAGGAGGGGGCAGCCCGGTGGGAACTGCACACAAAAGCTGGTGCAGAATTATGTTTTTTGTTTAAAATTTTTTGTTGGCCCTTCTAGTCTTTTGAATGGGAGGAAGCAAAACCTGGCATATACTTATTGATTTTCCATCTTTTTATCATTCTTTCAGTTTGTTGTTGGTGCACTGGCAACAGCAAGAGTATAATAGCTAAATTGGGGCACCTGAATGCGCTAGTAAACGATGCTCACCTAAATATTCCTTGTAATCATAGTTCCAAGTGCTTGCAAAGGGGTTTTTCCTTATTTTTTCTCTTGGTTTTGTAATTTTTTGCATTCTTTTATAGGTGAATATTTTTGAAAAAAATTGTATACCGTATTATCTCTAATAAGCGCGCCTCCCCTCTACTTTGAGGGTCTGTATCTCGGAGGCAGAGCAAATATTTTGCAGAGCTGTTTTTTGCATTTTCTTAACTCCCACGAGCCCTACCGATTCCGCTTTTTGGATTTTGGTTGTGCACCCAAAAATTTCGAGATCGACCCAAAATTTTTCCGATTTTCGGAGGGTTGAAAAATTAGCGCCCCGGGGCGCTTATTAGAGATAATACGGTATTCACCAAGCAAGAAAAAAGTTTGACCGTTTAAATTAGCCGAATTTTTGGTTCAGCCTGGGAATTTTCATGATATTTTCAACTCAATTTAAAGCTGTATTTGTTTTCTTCGCACAATTTTGCTTCCAACTTTTGTCAAAAAATTTAATATGTAAAATATGGCAAATCCAGTTAAATGACAAAAGGCAAAGTTGTAAAGCTTGAAAACTTAGATGGAGTTGTCTTGAGCAATTTTCACAATATTTTAGAAAATCGGGTGCAAGAAATAATTTGTTGGGCCTTAACTCAGCAAAAATTTTCCTTGAGTATTTAATAATTTTTCTTGTGAAGGCTCCCAGCTGAACTCTATTTGCAATCAAATACCACCTATCTATCTACATACCTAGCCTTTCCCAACCCATTCTGCATTCTCCGCCTCCATTTATTGTGAATTGAACAACCTCCTTATTCATTAACTACTTCCTCAAACATATATTCTAGCCAAATAATAAGCCTTATATGCCATAAAAATTCCATCTAAGCCAAACCAATCAAGCTTAATTAGTGTGAGAAAAAAAATTAAAAACCTTTTTGGTGTTCTAGCCCTCTGAAACTTATTACACGAATATTTTCTTTCCTTATGTTCTCTATAATTGACTGAATCAAACAATTTTCTTTTGGACAATCAATAATTTCAGTTTAACCATGTATCACGTAGGCTGAAAAATAACAGAGTAGTCCGAGAAATTCGCCTGATTTCAAACAGTCATAACTTTTTCCTGAAATTATCTCAAAAGTCTGTTTTTACCAGGGTTGTGTTATATTAGGTCGTCCAATAAGTTTTGAGAAAAAGCACGTGGATTCGCTTTAATTTTCAAAGTGCATCATTTGGCACATTTGATGTCTCTACGTGTCATATACCATTTTGTAGCCCGTTCTCTGTTCTTTAAAATGTGATATTGAACAATTCTTTGTTATTAAAAACTAGGAAAACAAAAAATGGGCATAAATTTACCAAACTTGAGAAATTATTTGTTTTTTATTTTTGGTCCAATTTTGTTATAACAAAGAGCCGGTTAATACGACATTCAAAGAGAGAACGGGCTACAAACTGGTATATGACACGTAGAGACATCATTGTCAAATGTGCCAAATGATGCACTTTGAAAATTAAAGCGAATCCACGTACTTTTTCTCAAAACTTATTGGACAACCTAATAGTTAACATTTTGGAAAACTTTCTAAAAATTTTTCCAAAAAATCCACATAGTCCTGTGTAATTTCAGTCTTTTGACTGAAAAGCTTTTTCCAAAATTTAATAGAAAACTTTGCGAATTCTTTTCTGTCCGGACAGAAAAGCATCCCTGAATTGAGAACCAAATTTATTTTGCGAATAATGCCGAAAATACGGTCATTTCTGCTTTTTTTACTGTGGTTAGGTGAGTATCTTTGTGGACCACTAGGTAGATATAGAGTCCTAAAACTCTGAAGGGACTCATGACATTGTATACAAAATCGATGTGGGATTTAAGATAAGTTGACAAAAAAACATACAGGTGGTGGGGTAAGGTAGCCCACAACATCAAAGTCCTCATGCCCGTTCTCTCCCAATTTATCTTTGCAAAAAATCGATTTTATCTATTTTGAATTTAGCTATGACTGCTGCTCACTCCCTTGTTCTATCTGTGTGTGTTTGGTTCTCTAGGTAGTAGAAAAAAGAATAACAACAAAACCAAAGTGTTGTGCCCCTCTGTTTAATTAATTGCTCTAGTCCTGCTGGTGCAATTATTATTTCTGGCAGTGGGAGCGTCACAAGGCCTGTATGAGTAGAGAGGTAAAAGACTGAAAATGGTTGATTTCTACTTTTACTTTTTGGTTGTTTCTTGAAACCCAACCTGGACCTGCTGTTTTGGCGGACTCCAGATGGGTTGGGGGTGAGGGGTGACGTAATTGGAAGAGCGGATTGACTGATTTGGGTGGAGCCACAGCTGAATCGTTTTGCTGCTTCTGTATTTCTTGATTGGAAAAATAAACTAAATTGGATGGGTACTCTTGTAAGTTTTCTTATCAAAAAAGGTTTTTTGTCATCTTCGGCCATGGCCATAACTTTTTCTATATATTGAAAAACTTTGCAGTTGATGTCGTTTTGTAGCTAAAGCTTACAAAATAAGTTATTCATAAATTAGATATTGTTTTGAAAATGTGGATAAAAAACACACTCTGGAGTCGCACACCAGCGGCTCCAACATGGACAATGGTCAATTCGAGACAAATCTTGTTCAAGACGGTTGATTCGAGACACTTTTTCACCTAACTTTTGTAGCTTTTGACCATATGTTACAAAGGCTACAATTAGAACAGAAAATTTTGGAAATTCCCCCCTCCCTTAATCCGAATCCGTTGAGATCAGATCGAAAACCCTGGAGAAAGTTGAGATACAGTCAACCCTCGATACAACGATACCCTTGATATAACGATACTCCAGTACAGATTTGGTCGGTTCTGATAAAGAATGGTAAAGACTAGACCCTCGATACAACGATACCTTCGATATAACGATACTTTTTGCGGGTCCCGACTAATAAAAGCAATCTCGATATAACGATACCTTCGATTTAAGATTAATTTAATCCTTTTTTTCCAAAAAATTAAAGAATTTTTAAATTTCAAACGCCTTTTTTTCTTACAGAGTACATTTTTCTTTTTCTGCACTGCTTAATTGGATGACTACTTCTATCAAGAGCGCAAAAGAAAGAACAGCAGTTGAAAATTACCAATTTCTTCTCTTCTAACCGTTAATAAAAGTGCTTTTGTTGAACATTGTTGTGCTGATACAGCCAAGCCTCGATATAACGATACCTTGTCAGATTTTCGGTCTTAATAGCCTCGATATAACCATACCTCGATACAATGATACCCTCGATACAACGATACCCAGGGCCGGTCCCTTGAGGTATCGTTGTATCGAGGGTTGACTGTAGTTCTTAACTGGTGTAAAAAAAGTTCCCGGTGGGTTTTTAGGCTAATGTTTAATAACAAATTTTATTTCAAAAAAATATTCCAAACATATGGTTTTGTAGCTCTTTCCTTCCTCTACCGAATGATATATAAAGTTTTTATTTGTGATGGAAGTTTGATGGAAAATTTGGACAAAGAAAGCCGAGCATTTCCCTTATGCCATCAGTTGACCCTGATTGGCGCAACCCAAAAGGTGAATGGCCTCCCAATTATCCCGACCTCAATGTCATGAACTACTTTGCCTGGCCTTGCCTCCAGTCAAAGGCCTGCTCTAGGCCCCACAAATCCATCCCGGCACTGAAGGCATCCTTGGTCAGAGAGTGGGACGCGGTTCCCCAAGAAATGATCCAAAATGCCATTGACGCTTTCCCGAAAAGACTCCGGAAATGCATTGAGGCGCAGGGAGGCCACTTTATATATCATTCGGTAGAGGAAGGAAAGAGCTACCAAACCATATGTTTGAAATATTTTTTTGAAATAAAATTTGTTATTAAACATTAGCCTAAAAACCCACCGGGAACTTTTTTTACACCAGTTAAAGTAAGTGAGTGATGCAAATTTTCTCAGTGGTCGAGTCAAAACGGCAATATCTCAACTCCCGGTAATTATTTCAACCTGACCTCAGAAAATTCGGATTCAGGAAGACATTTTGGTATTAGAAAGAAATTTCCAAAAAACTTTCCCTCTAAATGTTAATTTTTGATCAAAAGTTTCAGAAATTAGGTGAAAAAGTGTCTGGAAAGTACCTGTCTCTAATCGACTGTAATTTTGGAGTTGCAGTCTTTAGTTTTGAACTAATCCAAGGTTTCTAAACGGATTTTAATTAACAAAATAAGTGTTTGTTGTGTAAGCTAAGAAAAACCCTATCTTACTCCCCCAATTCCTATTTTCGTCATCAAAATCATCATCGTTGCAAATAAACAAGTCTCTCTCACTCCAAATCAATCACCAACCCCTTCCCAACACCTTTGGTAACACACCAACAACACCCATATGAATCCCAATAATAGCAATCATTTCCTTTTCTGTTTTACCCATTGTGAACTGTCACCCAATACAAAACAATACCAAACTTCAGCTCAGACTAAAAAATATTGCTGCCATCCAGAACTCCTCCGAAGTCCATAGCCACACCAGACTACCACACCAGACCATCTACCTCCAACATCATTCGCTCCAGCCAATCTTCTCAGCTACCATCACCTACACTCAGCTGAATTGAAGGTGCTAATTCAATAAGTGGATGATCCCCTACAAGTTGGTGTAACTAGGGCTGCCCAAGGGTGGCCCATATGCCCCCTAATCCACCTAGATCCGCCTGGAGGCTGACCCCCACACTATTTCTGGTGCATTTCCTACCGATTTGGTGGTTGCTATTCAGTATGGCTTATTCTTCAAACAAACCCAGTCAGAACACCAACCATCACTTGTATCGCCTCCAGCGCCAAATTCCTTGGTTAGGCAGCACTGAGCCAAACAGGCCCAGCAAACACAGGAACATCCATTTGGCTGGGGGAAAAGGTAAGGTCATTGTTTTGATTTTGGTCGTTTTTCTAGATGGTTTGTACTTTTTGAATTTTTTCTGAAAATAGCTATCCTGTGTGAAATTTTATGCTTAACACTACTGCCAAGTAAAATTTTTAATTTTTTTAAATCACCTTTTTCAAGAGGTGCACAAAAAAATTTGGTGCAATTTTCTAAAAATCTGTTTTTCCAATGTTTTTGAAAATTTGACTAGTAATCTGAAAAAACTGGCGTATAAAGCATGAAATTCTGCTTAAGATGGCTGTTTTGCAAAATAAGTTAAAAACGTACAATCCAGCAAGACAAATGTTTCAAAGCAAAAGTATGACCCCTCCATTTACCTAAAGTAAGTTTAGCCAGAGCACCAACTTACACCCACAAACTGCCCTACAACGTGCTTCTAATTCTGCCTTCCAAAGAGTCTGAAAACGACAAGTTTCGACTGACCTCCGCCAAAGCTAGACCAGTAATCGATATAGCTATTGAAGACATTACTATCAGTCAAATCCTGCCCCCTGGTTGGATCAATATCACTTACCATGACAGCAGGTACTGGGAAGATACCCTGCTTGCCGAGAGATATGCTACTAAAGGGGTGGTGCAGGCATACTGTGAGGATAGGCTAGATGCTATACTCGGCTTTGCGGATGCCTATAGTCTGGCTACAGTCTCCAAGATTAGTGCAGGCTTTAGGTCAGTGTTTGGTTAAATGAAATTGGTGAAATCTTATTTTCGGTCTCATTTTTTTAAATTTGTTCAAAGATATTTTTTCCGGTATTTAGTCAAAAATTACAAATTTGATGTAGATGAGATTGATCTAGTTTTACGTTTGCAATGTAATAAAATATACCGTCAACTCTTGATTTACACCACCCCCTCAAATTCATTCCCGCCTAGGGTCCGGCACTTTTGATCCAATTTTTAAAGTCTTTTGTCGAAACTGACTCATCAGTCTAGTCTGAAAATATCGCAAGGATCACGATTTTACGAGTAATTTTATCAAATGATAAGTGTTTACCATTAAGAGCCGCACCTCTCAATTTACGCCACCACATTTTGAAAAACAGGTGTCGTAACCAAATTGGCAACAAGGTATGCAGCAGGCAGAAAATAAGCAAAATTCGAAAATGAATAAAAAATTTGTTATCATTTGCAAAAATTTCCGGTAAAATCGTGATCCTTAGGATATTTTAGACTAGGCTGAAGGATCAGTTTCGGCAAAAGACTCTAAAAGTTGGATTGAAAAAGTGTCGGACGAACTATTAGGGGTGGCGTAAAATCGAGAGCTGACAGTAATGTAACCTGACTAAACATTACAATACAAAAATTTAAAGTAGAAATATACTCTGATTTAGGCGGAACTAATCTACATCAGATTTTATATTTTGTGAAACAGAACTTGAAAAAACCTATACTTTGTTCAAAGTAGCATCGAGAATGACCCCTCAAAGGGCGATTTCACCAATTTCATTTAACACCAGTCTGGTTCAGACACGGAGTTCCGGTGATCACGACAACTGGTCTCAACAGTCAGATAGGCAGCAAGAAGAGTTATCCATATGTGACCAGGATGACTGGAAGCTACTACCAAATGGCCGAATCAACTTACCAGTTCATAGCCCACAGGGAAGAAGCCGAAAATAGCACAAATTTAAACTACAGGAACCTGTTGTTTATGTACCACGACAAGCGCAGGGCACTCAACAGACCTCAAGTAGCTGGAGAAAATGCGGATGACTACCTTAGCAGTCATTGCTACTTCGCTATGCACGCCATTAAAAATTATTTCAAAGAGAAAAGCGATATTTTCAAGAAGATGTGGATGGTTCAAACGCCCTACACGGCTTTTGACGAAGAAATGGGCAGAACTAAGGATGATGTCAAATACTGGGTCCAAATAGCTTCTGAGTCTTCTAATGGTAAGTACTGTTTGGTAGGATTTTAGAAAACGGGATGCTATAAAAGAGGGCTCTTAGATTTTTTATTTTGGAACTTCAAGTTTTTTTTAAATTTTGGAGATCATATGACAAAAATAAACCATGCGGAAAATGGAATTTTTTTAAATGTATTTTTTTATAAAGTTTCTCGTTGAGCGCGCTTACATCAGGGCTCCTATATGGGCTGATTGCTCACAAATGTGCTAGTTTTGACGCAAAATGCTGTTTTATTAAATCTCAAAAGTGCAATAAAATGTTAAAAGTCAGCAATTTTTGAGTGGTTTTGACTAAAAGTGACTAAACGTGGGAGCTCTTGCTTACATAGATGACTATTGGGTTGGTCCATAAGTTCGCGGGTGCTTAAAGACGGTATTTAACATTCCACATGGGTTTCAAACTTGTTAATTTATATACATAGCCAGCTCACAAAAATTTATTAGAAGAACTGATGCAAAATAGTTTGATGGTTAACAAAATTATAACTTTCCTGCACAAATTTTGAAACCCATCAAACAATTTCGCATCAGTTTTTCTAATAAGATTTTCATTCTGAAACCCATCGGTCAGTAAGCTGGCTACGTAAATAAATCAATAAGTTTGAACACCATACGAAAATGTTAACTACCGTCTAAATCACCCGCAAACTTATACACCAACCCAATTGTTCTAAAACAGGTATGAATGGCCTAGTGGAATCATCTCTGCGCTGTTAAATTTCGGTTTCAAGTTCGATTCTGCTTGGATGTAAAATATTATTTAAATTTTTTTTATTTTGGTTTTAAAACTTAAAGATGCTTTTATTTCAAGCAAAGGTATACGTACTTTTTTCTAGACTCTAATAAAAAAGCAGCTGTCAGGGTTCGATTATTGTATTCTTGGTCATCTAGATCAGCAGCTATCTCAGCTAATTTCTAAATTTATCCTAGAGTTCTGACAAAAAGTCAACTAATATTCTTTTTAGTTTTATGAATGCACAATTTTTATCTTTTTTAACAACTATTATTGACAATTATGATTTTACTATTTTTTATTGCTTTCTAATTTTCTTCTTTTTTATGTGCTGCTTCGCCAACCTTCAACTAATTGGCAGTGGTTTGTTGGTTGTGTTGTATGCAGAAAACACTGCACCCCTTAATTCCTCCTCTTGAACCTAACAAATTGCATTAGAATTTTAAATTTTTTCCTCTTTTCAACATAAAAGCATGCAAGAGAATGAATGAAGTAGACTGGAAACACAAACAAATGCTTTTTAATTTGACCTTCTCCAACTCCTCATTTTCTTGGAGCTACTAATATTTTTTTTTGACAAATTGCAAATAAAAATTATGATTGCATACCAAGGGCAAATCTTATTTTTTGGTCAGACTTTTTTTTAAACGTCTGCATCTCTTGATTTTTGCTCACTATTTTGAAAATTAATTCTTTTGAAAAGTCATAAAAATTAGAGGATGTACAATAAAATTTCAAAAATAATTATAGATGATTAAATTTGCCCTGATCGGGTATCGGTCAGGGTCTCACCCCAGAATTAAATCTGAGCATGGTGCTCAGGATTTAAAATTTTGGCCAATATATTTTAATCAATTTTTCCCTTGTTTTGTCTTCTTCTTTTTTTGGAAAATTAATAGAGGGGGGTTTGCCCAGCTGGTGGACCAGTGCCTGAACCAGCAATTGGATTAGCTGCTTGAAGGTTAGGCTGGTTGGAGTGTGGCGGCTCGCTCGCTATATACACACACATGCCCACTAAAAACACTTACCACTAATACCCAAACAATTGCCAAAAGTGGTTGGCAAAAAAAGTTGCACAATTGTATTAGTGCAAAAAACCTGAATTTGATTTAAAAAATTCCTAAAAAACTTCAAACAACTTAAGAAGTTTTTAAAGAGTGTCGAAGAAATCTCAATACAGCAAAACAAATTGAAAATTACTCCAGAATAACATAAAAATAATTTTCAAATTTGCTACTTTTTCTACAAAAAGTGGAGTTCTGTAGACTTTGAATAGAACAAAATGGGCAAAGCTTCTTTTGGTACCAAAAGGTGCGAATATAAGAAGGATAATAAAATTAACTGAGGTTCGACAAATCCCATTTTCCAGTCGAAATAAACTTGTAAACTTGTAAATACCAAACTTGTAAATAAAAATAAAAATTATCTTGCTGAAAAAGGCTAAGAACACTTCGCCTAGGTTGAGAATTGAGTTTGCATTGTGGGAGAGCCCAAACACCGAGAAATTCTCTTTCGTACCATCATCTCCTAAGCTTTTTAGCGTCAAAAAAGCCTTTTGACGCCAAGAAAAAACTTTGCCCGGACAAAATTACCTTTTTAGCATTCTCAAATGCAAAAAGTTACACAAAACCTGCAAAATATCCACTCCCTAAACCAAAACCAAATCTCACCAGCCATCTTAAAAGAGTAATTGAGCTCCTGTCAACAATGTCGAAACACGTTCTCCATCGTAATTTAGTAACAACAAGCACCCAAAACTGCTGGCAAGGCACTTGAATCAATCTCATCTGAGAGTGAGTATTCGCACCCCGTGTCCATGACTCTCTTGCGCCCTAATCAACAACCCATTTGGGTGAGGGTCTTTAATGACTCTGCCTTCCCCTGCCCACACTTCTTGCTTGTTACACTCCCCAGCCAAAGAGTGTCATCTTCAGCAAAACAACAAAAAGAAGAAGAAGCAGCAGCTTGGCCAACCAACCTAAGTGGATGGCGCAAGTAGGGCCAGCCATTTGCCTGCTACTGCCAGCAATCAGTCCTCCTCAACCACCACTATTGCCACTACTACTTCTACAAGACTGTGAATGGGGGATAAGCCCTTCCCAACACAATTTGGGGGGCTATTGTTGCTAGTCTTGAGCCTGAGCTACTTTCCCCCTCTTGCTATTGCTACTACTACTTGAACAAGTTTGGGGCGTTTTGACTCGGACTGCAGTAGCAGCGGAAGAATAGAAGGAAAAAGAAAAAGCTGTAATCCCTTCTTCTCCCTTGCCCCACCCTTCACTATTGCACTTGAGCGGACTCGAACTCGAAAGCTTTTTTGCAATTGAAATTGCATTGATTTTTGTGGCAAACACAGTTATTGTTATTTTGCTACTGATGATATTGCTTTTTTCTGGAGTTACTGCAGAACAATAAAAAAGTGCTCCGACCCCACTTGGAAACGAACCTCATCAACATATTATTTATCCGACCCCATCACTCTAGCCACCAGGACATCAGTACTCATCTAGGACTGGTGTTCTATGCTAGTTATACTTGAAAAAGAAATTACCCATCCTCATTGCCCTTAAACTAGCTAGAGTAAATGACCTATCGAACCTATTATTCTCCTACAAAAAACCGTTATATTAACTATTTATCCGGCTAATTAGCCAAATTAGCCATGATTTTTTGGCTTGCACCTCTTTTGGTGTTGTTAGCAATTGAATATGTGGACGGTGCAAGGAGTAGTCTAGCCAGTAGAACATTTCCATATTCTCCTAAATTTCCGCTTGATATTGTGGTAGGTTTGCCTACGGAGGAAGGAAATTTGCTGAGAAACCCTTTCAAATTGACTATTGCCAAAAGTCAACCGGTATTTGATGTGGCGGTGGAAGATATTTACGGCAAGAACCATTTGTTGCCATACAATGCGCTAAGGATAGCTTATGAAGACACTCAATTGAGTGATGCAGTTGGGCCACAGAAGATTGTGGACAGGTATATGCACTTGGACACTGGGATGGCTTGAAGTAGTTGGGATGTGTGTAATTAAAGCTTTTTTTTTGATATTCCATAGATATAGTCAGTAGATATCTAGTACCCGGAATTCGCCATTTGATTGCATTTTTGCGTCTTATCTATTTTTCAATCCTGGACTATACATTTTTTCAAAAAAAAACTGTTAAAAAAAAGTTTAATACAAGGCTGCCGAGTTCGCGGATTTCTCAGCATTTGACTGATTTTGACCCAAAGTGCTGAATATTGGAATGCATTCCAGCCATCCCAGTGCACCCACCTTCCAATCCGTCCCAAAACATCCCAATTTATCTACAGGTATTGCAACAAAAGTGTGGATGCAGTGATGGGTATGGCCTACGTGTTCGCTCTGGCTCCAGTTGCCCGAATGAGCCAGTACTGGGAGAGTGGAGTGCCGGTGTTCACCACCTCAGCTATGGTCGACGAGTTGGGGGACAGGAAGAGTTTTCCCTTGCTGACCCGTCTGATGGGCACCTATCGCACACTGGCGAACATGGTCCACAAACTAGTCAAGGAGCAGAAATGGCGCAGATTCCACTTCTTTTTCAACGACCAGGCAGTGCATGGCTCGAGTCAGGGAAGATCTGAGTGTTTCTTCTCTCTGAACGCCATCAAGCATGTGTTCGACGATGAGCCCAACATTGACTGGACTGTGGAGATGTTCAGTGAACAGACAGCGAGCAGAAACAAGTTCTCGGTGCTGCTCAAAAAGGCCACCATGCTGACTAATAGTAAGACTAGGAAGACTTTATAGGTCCATTAGGGCATTTTATAGTCCACAAAAGCGTCTAATAAAGCGCATTAGCGGCATATACTACAATTGTGGTCTCAACAAATTAAGTCGTCCAAAAAGTTTATGCGTTTTTTCAAAAGAATTTTTTGTGACATTGTGTTTTTTCTATAGATTTTTTGATTATTTTAAAAAGTTGACCACCCATTTTGTAACTGAGATTTTTAGCTACAAAATGAGTGGTCAACTTTTTAAAATAATCAAAAAATCTATAGGAAAAGGACTATGCCACAAAAAAATTGTCGGAAGAAACGCACTGACTTTTCGGACGACTTAATAATTTTAAGTTTTGCAGCAAAAGTTTCGCTGTATTCTTTGCAAAATTTTCTTTTTTGTGAAATCATCTTTTTGAATCCAAGTGGCTTAAAATTGAAAACTTTATTTTTCAAAATTTAAGCCTAAAACGAGACAGCTGTTGATTGATGTGTGTGTGTTTTGTGTTAGTAATCCTGAGACCCGACAGGATTACCCAGTCAAGAATCTAAAGGCATTTGAGTCTTGAATTAAACCCCCTTCCCCAATTTCCTGTCTTTGTGTGAATTTCATAGAACCCTAAGACAATTTAGAATTGGCCTAGAACAAGTAAAAAAAAATTAGATGAACTAAACTCGGAATTATTGATTGTAGTTATAATTTGAAAACTTGCAAGAATGGAAATGGAAAAGCGGAATGGCTGAAAAGCACCCTAAATTGGGTGGAAGTGACAGTGTGCAGCTTCAACAGCGTATTTATAAATAGCAACTTTTTTATAGACTGCTTAATCAGCAAGCTGTGCAGGATGGACATGACGGCCCTAGCCCCCCCATTTTTAAGCTTGGTCACCCCTGTTGTTTTTTTGTAATTTTTACGCTTAAGCGAGAGTTTAAGCAAGGGTTGGCCAGTGTATGTAAGGACGGATTCAAACATATCTTAGATTATTGTTTAAGTCCGTCCTAATATAGGCTGGCCAGCTTTGCTCTAACATAGTTAAATAAAAAATTACGAATGAATCACAGGGGAGACCAATGCGAAAATATGGACCATTATGTCATGTAAGGCCCGCATTTTTTTAAAGTCGCTTAATTTTGCAGAAATATTTGTCTTTTTTATGGATACAATAATAATAATAAAACAATAATTGACAGATAATGCCATTAGGCTGGCGCTAGTGAACAATAGGGTTCCAAAAATCAGCTTGGTCCCCCCTGTTGTTTTTACAAATAAAACAACAGGGGGGACTTAGCTGATTTTTGGAACCCTATTCTTCACTATAGCCCATTAGGCTTCTCACCCTTATTTGACTTGGCTTCCCGGCTGTTTTTCAGATCTAGACAAGTGTATGCCAGCGTATGTTAGGGCGGATTCATTTTTTTTTTACTTTTTTTTCAATTTTGAGAACCATTTTGAGTCCGTCCATAACATGTGCTGGCCTCAGGGTTGTGCACAGGCCGGCCCGCGGCCAGCCCGTGCACACCCCTGGCTTGTCTACCCTCGCCTAAGCGTGAAAATTACAAAAAAAAACAACAGGGGGCATTAAGCTTAAAAATCGGTGCCCATTGAGGGATATGGCCGACATGACAAAAAAAGCGTCTAAATGTCATTTTTTGAAGTCGATATTCAAACTTTTTAAAAAAGTACAGGATGTGTCAAGAAAATTAATACATTTTGAAAGGCCATAACTTTTTTTGTAGTCCGAATTTCGAAATTCTGTAAATGCGGATCGATTCAAAATTTCTTGAGAATTTTTTTATGTATAATGTGAAAAACACGATGTTCGCTTGGTGTATAACGCCTGTGGTTTCAGGTCCTGGCTTGTAGACGGCCTCTGGATGGGTAAGGCCCTAACCCCAGGGGTACCAAGCAAAAATCGTGTTTTTGAGTTTATATACCGAAAAAATTCTCAGGCAATTCTGAGTCGATCGCGTTTACATAATTTCGAAATCCGGACTACAAAAAAATTATGGCCTTTCAAAATGTATCAAATTTTTTGACACACCCTTTATTTGAAAATTTTCGACCTCAAGAGCATTTAATTTTTTTCTTTTCTTCTCATATATTATTTTTCTACAAAAAAATTAAGGTAGACCTTGAAGGAGAATGCTAATTTTTTCCGAATAATTTCATTATTTTTATTTTAAAAAATTCTGATTTTTTTAAACTAACTTTATGATTGATAGGTGTTTTGAATAATCAAAATAAATATATATAACTATAAATATAAAATATCAAAAAAAGTTATAACAAACCCACATGCAAAAAATTATATTTTTCTTTAAAGTTCATTGTTTCCTATTTTTTTATTAGTAAGTTTATCTATTTTCAGTAATTATCCTGTGTGCCAGTCCAGATACTGTCAGGGAGATCATGTTGTCGGCACATGAGCTAGGCATGGCCACTTCTGGAGAGTATGTCTTCATCAACATAGACGTGTCCACTGGGTGAGTAGACATGAAAAAAACTTTATGAGAACCCTCCAAACATGCTTTTTAGTTTGTTTTTCCTATAGTTTCATTCACATTAGTAGTTTTAGTTACAAAAAATTGCTAAAAATACTAAAAAATACTGACCCCTTGCTCACAGTCCTGGTGACGCATTTGCCAGTCGCCGTTGGCAAAATTCGCCGTCGCAATTTTCCACCTTGAAATCGATCACAGCCTCAAAAATCTCTAAATAGCTAAATCCTGCTATAACATAGATTTAGACTTTCTTTATAAAAACGCCAGAAAAACGTTTCACGTGAAATTTTGCGACGGCGAATTTTGTCAACGGCGGAAACCGTGGGGCATCATTTGTCGAATTGTGCTCACAGTCAAAGCTATTATTGATTTATTCAATCTAAAAATTTATTTTATCTTTCAATTTTTTGTCATTGTCTATTTTTCTTAAATTTGTCAACAAATTTAAAAAAAGGACAATGTCGCCCAACAAAAAAATTGAAATGTCAAAAAATTGAACAATGTCGTCGACAAATTTCAAAAGAAGAAAATGTAGCGCGAGAATTTTTCTTAAAAATAAATTTTGATTTTGTAAATTTTTAAAATGGACAATGTCCGGGCGCCGCTTTGAACATATTTTTAGATGGTGGTCGAACCGTTTCACCGAAACACTTTTTGGACCAAAATTCAATCTTTTTGCCATGAGACACCATGATATACCGTATTTCCTCTAATAAGCGCGCATGTGCGCTTATTTTTCAAACCTCCGAAAATTGGAAAAATTTGAATTCGATCTCAAGATTTTTGGGTGCTTAACCAAAATCTAAAAAGTGGAATCAGTAGAGCTCGTGGGAGTTAAGAAAATGCAATAAACAGCTTTGCAAAATAGTTTCTTTGAGATGAGATATAGGTCCTCAAAGTGGAGGGTGCGCGCTTATTAGAGGAAATACGGTATACTAAATACTCAGGTGCCTTAGGATAATTTTATACCAAATTCGTATAGAAAATACAAAAAATAATAAATACCGTAAATACTCTAACAAACGGGCCCCCTACAGTTAACTATTTTCAAATTTGTTTTGGTTTTTTAACCCCAACATTGTTTATTTTAAACGTACGACCACTCATTTTGTTGAGTTAGGAAAGATGTACAAAATGAGTTGTCGTACGTTTTAAAAAATAAACAATGTTGGGGTTAAAAAAGCAAAACAAATTTGAAAATAGTTAACGTTTATTAGAGTATTTACGGTAAAAGGTACACCCAGAGGAATTTGAACCATCAATCTGGGCAATGCCCACATGAAGCTCTTTCCCTATAAGAATTGCAAAGTATACCACTCTAGAGTGGCCAAAAGCCAATAAAAATTGTTTTTGGGGGTTTACTAAAAGGGGTTATACTTTTTGCAAAAAAATAGATTGAGCGGATCACAGCTCCAGTCAGATAATCACTCTGAATCGTGTGGTTTGACGTAGTTTAAGGTGGTTTAGAAAGAATTAGTGTGGAATACTGAGCGATTGAGCCCAACGGCCTGGAATTGCGATCAATTGCTTCTTCGCAAAAATTTTACCCCCCTTTAGAAAAAAAGCCCCCAAAAACCAGTCATTTCTTGCTTTAGGCAACTTCGGGGTGGGTTCTGGGCAATGCTTACGTGAAGGGTGTTGTTGTAGAGCTTTATATAATCATGGCCCAGGTTGCTGGTTCGAATCCCTTTAAATGCAAAATTAATCAAAAGAAGGAAAAATGTTGGAAAATCGAAGAGATACGAAACCGAGACCCTGGCTTGCAGCCTTTGGTCGAGGTCGTGGTCATCAGGCCAAAAAAATCTGAACAAATAACAAATTTTGGATAATCGAACGATAATTTTTTGAATTTTTCGTGATTTTGTATCGTGCGGAACATTTTCCACACGTCAAAGAGTTGATTTGGAGAAATTGAATATTGCCCGTGGTCGATGGGACCTCGACCACGACATAGACCGTGCTCACACTCATATCGACCACGACCTCAACCTCGACCAACCACTGTGAGCAAAGCATAATTTTTTGAATTGATGATTTGAATAATTTTCTGAATTGTATTGTATTAAACCGTATTTTTGATAAAAAAAAATACTAAAGTTGTATGGTTACATTTTAATTTTTTTGGATGGACTTTCTGGACATTTGAAATTTCAGATCACATGCAGAGAAGCCCTGGATCCGTGCCAACGACACCAACTCACCAGAGAACGAAAAGGCTAAAGAGGCCTACCGTGCTTTGAAGACCATATCTCTAAGGCGCTCCGACCTGGATGAGTACAAGAACTTTGAGTCAAGGGTGAAAGAAAGGGCCGAGAAAAAGTACAACTATTCCGCCAAAACTGGCAAGGAATATGAGGTGGGTTCACTATAGCTTCTTCAAAACATCTGGGGCTCTATTTTTAATCCGGTCTTTCTTCACTTTGGATATGCCTGTTATTTTCTTGGCTCGTGCTTAGGCGCAGGGTATGCCGGCGTACGCAAAGACGGACTCTAACCTGTTTCACAGTTCACAAAATTTTTAAAAAAGCATGTATGAGGCCTGCGCCCTGAACCCAAGCTAAAAAATCAGCGACAGAGGTACCAAGGCAGAAAACGACTGGATTCTAAAAGATGTCCCAAGGTTTTTGGAAAGTAATTTGTCGTTTTTTGTGAACATAGCGACAGCCAAAATATATATTCAGTAATATGAATTTTGCAACATAATTGTTACAAAATGCTCAGTTGTTAAGATATGACTAATAGTTGGATGATCACTGGCTTTTATCTTTTAAATCCTTAGCCATTTACAAAATTTTAGTCAGCAAAGCATTTTATTTTGCAGCAAAATAGTTGTTTGCTTAGACTGTGAACCCGAGACGATTATCAAATGGATGAGCTAAGGGTGCTTTATACTTGCAACAAACGAAAATATCACTTTCTTTCAAAAAAACACAAAGAATTTGGTTAAGCAACACTTGAGCTGCAAGTGTTTGAAGATTATATTCTTTTTCTTCTTTCTATTTGTCCTTTGTTGCGACTGTTATGCATCACAAACAAAGCTGAACAAGCACTCTCCATTAAAATTTAAACATTTGGATGTTGAACTTGAAATCGGCCAACTTTTGCAAACAAAATGGCAGAAAGTTGTCTACCTGCATAGAAGGGGGTCAGAAACTATAAAAAACAAAATTACCGTGTTCTCCTTTATAAAGCCAAACCCCGCCTCATTGAAAATCGTGGTTTTAGCAGTGCGCTTTTGACCTACTTTTTAAGGATGGTCCGTATGGGAGTTACCATTCAAATTCTAGCGCATCTTACTGGCTTTTGGTGCTACAGTCGAAACTCGATATAACATACACCCGAGGACCGACCCCAGCCGTATGTTATATCGAGTCGTATGTTATACCGAATGTATGTTATATCGAGTGTATTTATTGACTGACATTGGAAGTCGTATGTTACATCGAGTGTTAACATTTATCATACGATTTATCTAGAGAGTTTTATTCTAATACAAACATTTCCAAAAACAATTGCAAAACATTTCCAAGGATGTTGGAAGCAAAAACAATAACAAGGATGTTGGATAGCAGAACAATAACAAGGATGTTGGAAGGTAGAACAATAACAAGGATGTTAGTCATTCTTATCATTCAAATCATTCTTCAGGAGCAAAATAATCTGAAATTGATTTCTGCTTCATACTCCTGTATCGTTCTTTAGCAAGAGCATCATCCAGTTGATCAAGCAATTTGAGAGTGGCAGGATCAGACACTGTATCGGCATAGCGCTGGAGGATTCTCATTGCTTGGCTGAGCTCTCGGGCAGTGACTGGAGGTCCTAAAAATTATTTTCAAAATGATGAGAGAGATCAAAAAAAAGAACACAACAAAGAAATCGTACAATGACAAAACTGAAAAAAATTTTTAGACTAAAGAAAAGAATTTATGCGGCAATTCAAAAATGTTGTTGAGTGTATGTTATATCGAGTGTCACTTTGCCTTAATTTTATTCAGTCCAACCAAATTATTCTCAGCCGTATGTTATATCGGGTGTATGATATATCGAGTTTCGACTGTACATCTCTTATTTTCGGCCAGAAAAAGATAATTCCAAAAACACGAACTTGAATCAACGGGGAGCGCACTTTTTTGATGCGGTGAGGGATGCGGGGACGAGGAGAGCACGTCTTTCGATGCGGGGAAGGAGGGATAGAGTGCGGGGACGGGGGCCAACCCTAGTTGAAAAATAGAAGCCCCAGAGCTTCTACTAGAGAGAATACGGTATTTCAAAAAGGGTTGATTTCTCAAAATAGTTCTTATGTCAAAAAATAGAAGAAACATCAATTTTTTTATCAAAAAGCGAGACGATAAGGATCAGTTATTGAAACTCGGAGATCTCTTTATCAACTTTAAAACCATTTATCGCATCAAAACCACGGGACCGCTCATCCTAAACAGGACTTGTCCAGCTGGATGGTCTACAGGGTGTCCAATAAAAACTGCACCATTTTCTTAAAATTTTGTCAAGGGCTTCCGCGGACTGATGAAATCCCAAAAAAAATTGGGGTTTCAACCAACAATTTAAATAAGTTATACCTAAAATAGCTAAAAAAATTTAGTAAAAATAAATAAATAAATTTAATTGACAAAGAGAATATACCGAGTTGATCATTTATGAATAAAAGGCTGGCTGCAGTGTTTTCATAATTCACACTGACATGTCAGCTAAAAAAGACATGTCAGTGAGAATTATGAAAACACTGGCTGGTTGTAATTTTAAAAAAATGTAAAAAGGCGGAAATTCAAAAAATAGTGCAGTTTTTATTGGACACTTTGTATTACAAAAAGTACAATTTTGCAATTGACAAACCAATTTTGAAGTGAGTGTAAAAAAAGCCGGCTGGATTATCGGATATGCCAATGCACTTTAAAGAAGATCAATGCCAATGACCAATCTTTTAAAAAATTGAATTTGGCCAATCTCGACAAAAATATTTTTGCATTTAGATGAACAACTTCATCAGCGCCTTTTACGACGCTGTCCTGCTCTATGCCATTGCGCTTAACGAGACTCTCTCCGAAGGTCTGGACCCTCGGAACGGTCGCAACATCACCAGCAAGATGTGGAACAGGACGTTTGTTGGTAAGTCGACCCCATACCTGTCAACCCTATACCAAACATACCTAACCAGTCCCACCAAATTCTAGGGATCACCGGCAATGTGTCCATTGATCACAATGGAGACAGATACTCCGACTACTCGCTACTCGACCTAGACCCTGCTCAAGACAAGTTTGTGGTCAGTGTTTTGCGTAACTAAAAACTTTTTTGGCTACGATTAAATGCCATATGCTGCAGGAAGTGGCCTACTACTCAGGTGCTTCCAACCAGCTAAAGCAGATGACTGACTTCCATTGGGTCAGGGGGAAACCGCCAAAAGACTCGCCCATCTGTGGTTGGGATCATTCCAAATGTCCGGAAGGATATCCTGCTCATGTCTACGCCCTCTTTGCTGCCGCTCTTATGATTTTCTTGTGTGCTTGTGGATTGGTCTTCTTTATTAGGTTGGTGATGTAGATTTTTGAGCATGTTTTGATCAGCAGTTTCAAATCAGCTGGTCCGACCATATCGGATGTCCCAAATAGCTCCCCGGACACGGCTTTTCAAATTTTCCAAAAAGGTGCATTTTGCACTTTTAGACGTGTTAGCATGGCGCAGTGGTAAAGATTTTTGTCACATGAATTTACATAGGAAAAAAGGCTATTTTCCTTTAGGTCACGAGTTAGAAGGTTGAGGACCAGTGAAAACTAGAAGCCATTTTGAGTCTGGGACTCATTTTTCTAGTCAAATTTCAGGAATTTCTTCGTTTCCCGCGATAAATTTGTTTCAAACTCAAAATGCACCTTTTCGGACAATTTGAAAAGCCGTGCTGGATTACTTAAAAACGGTTTTTTTAATTAGACAGTCCAATGTGGAATTCTCTCGAGTAGCAGATGCCGTTGGTTTATAATGTTAAAAATACGATTTTTTCTTGTTCTTTATGTGGTTTGTGGGTCCTGATCTGTGGCCAACTGACTTCATTGCAAATTAACCACCGCGAACTGATCATGCACCAAATTTTTACAAGTCAGCTTTACCACTTAACCGCGGAATAAACATGAAGTGAAAATACTTAATCATATTTTAAACAATTCTTTCTAAAATAAATAGAGATGGGACAGACAACTAGTTCGAGTTTGGGTATTTGGGATGTTGGGTCAGCATGAAGTGAAACTATTTGTATTGGGTATTTGGGTAAACACAAATTTTCATTTTTCAACATAAATCATAACCTGCAATTTCCAGGCGCTACATGCTAGAAAAAGAGCTAGCGGCCATGCAATGGAAAATTCGTTGGGAAGACCTGGTGAACGATGAGCAGAGGAGCAAGGAGAAGAAAAAGAAGGCAGCCATCAGGTCTCGCAAGGCCACTGAAAATAATGCTGTGTTTGGCGGCCAAACAGAGCAGTCCGAGGCTCTGCTCCGCTCAAACAGTCGCATTTCCATGAATAGTGATAAGGTGGGTCAATTTTCTACAAAATTCATGTGGTGGTTGAACTCATTAAAAAACTAAAAAAGGCTTGAAATACTGATATTTTATGTTGACTGTATCAGTTGCGATTGACCTTATATGATTTCTTGTCCAAAGTTTGCTCCCAAAATTTGAGTTTTGTTGAAACTAGCTTTTATGTTTTTAGTACTTTATAAAAAATTATCGGATAGTTGATCTGTTTGCAGTTTTTGGAGGACGATCCAGATTTTGACAATCCAGCTTCACGGATGAGATTGGTAAGCTGGCTTTGGATAAAATATTGAGTGTGCTTGTGTGTCTTTCGCATCTTTCTTCCACTTAGCTTGTCTGTGTGCTCGTAGTTTTGTTGCATTTTTGGGAATTCTGAGAGCCGAAAGCTGTTACGCTAAATGACAGTCACCCATAGGCCAACTAAAGTGGCTTTTACTAACTCATTTTAGCTGCAACTATCCTTGCTATGTACCAATTTGGAATGCGCTTGCAATCCATAAAATAAACAAAATTCATAAAATTTAAAAAGTCGTATCAAAAATTTTTACTTTTGTTAAAATTAGGGTTGTCGGCCGGCCGAAAGCCGACAACCGAAATTTTCGGCCGGCCGAGCCGAACCGAAAGCCGAAAAAATGCCGGTTTTCGGCCGGCCGACAACCTTAGTTAAAATATTGGCAAATGGATGTAAAAAAAAAGTAGAATTTTGTGTAATGTTGCAGTTAGGATTTCATTTCATGGCTGAATACATTGTGTTCACGTTGATGTGCCCATTGTTTGTCTCCTTCCTTTCTTCCGCACTACCATATATGATCTTGGATCTTAATCAGCACTTAACTTCTTATGCACTTAACTTACACAACCAACCCTTTCAAAACTTGTTAAACATGGAAATAATAAACGTTGTGTTGTAAACTTGGTCACATCCAACTTTTCACACACACTGATAACCGATGATTGATTTGCAGAGGAGTTCCTCGTCCGGTGCTACCCGTAAAATTTCTGCCATGATTGACAGGAAGTTCAGCATATTTACTAGGAAAAAATCTTCTCCAGTAGCCGATAAAACACACCATCTAGAGAATAACCACAATTCGGCGGTAGGATTATTTTAGTCAACTTTAAAGAAAAAAAATATTCGGTGAATTTTTCAGGCTTGTGATGAAAGAAATATTTCTTCACCTTCTTACTCCATCTCTAATTCCAATAAAAAGAAGTCGAGTGGTGAAGAGGACTATGAACTGAACACCAAAAAGTCATTATCTCTCAAGAATAGAAAATTCTCGTTTAGTGGATATAGTATTAAGGTTGGTGGATTATATAAATTACATTCCCATCCTGCAGATATCAGTGCAGGGTAAGTAAGGCCAAGAAATTACGCCGATTTCAAACAGTCATAACTCTTTTTTCCGCCACGATGTCGTCATTCTGTTTTTACAAGGCAAATTTTTGGGCACCATTGTCGTATAGGCCCAGTTCCCTGATCCCTAAATTAATTTAGTATGTAACAAACACGATTTTTTCGGTCCCTCCTCTGATCTCCTCTGATAGCGTACAACCATCTGGTCTTATAGGTACATACTGGGTCCAAACCACAGGGAGAGCAAGGGATAATTGATTTTTCGACATTACCGGATTCAAGACTGTTATGCACTGGTGAAACAAAGAATTTAATCACAACAATTTTACAAAATGTGATTTACAGAGTGGTGGTTCAGTGGAGACAATCAACATGCAGGGGGCCAACACTCAGGTGTTCACCAAAACGGGTTACTACAAGGTGAAAAATAACATAGTTATACATCAATTTTTTAGAATAAATTTTAAGGGTGTCACAGTGGCCATGAAGATGCTGAACATAGATCCCAAGAAATATCCCAAGTTAGAGCTGTCTCGCTCACTGCTCATGGAGTTCAAGCGAATGAAAGACTTGCAGCATGACCACATTACCAGGTAAAAGTTCAGAAATTTATTATTTACTATAAGACATACTCATAGTTAACCCCCAGGAATACAGGGTGGTTCAAAAGTACGACAGCATTAAAAAATGGTGTACGTAACACATGGCCTAGCCAATTTCTAAAATTTTAGGGGTTCTCCGCAACGCACGACTTCTGTACATATTCTGCTCGCACTGTATAGTTTTTCCTTTTCTACCACTTGCTGGGTTTGAGAAAAGCCTCGATGCTTAGAGAACTTACACTCTTTACTATACCTGAATTCATATTAAGCAGCAAACACACTGCGAATATTATTATTTATGAAAAACGTTGCAGTTGAATGAATAAAAAGGGGTTACGTTCAAAAATTGTTTTGAACAATTTATTTAAATTGTTTTTGCAAAATGCTGCAGTATCTTTGAACCACCCTGTAGTTAATCTCAAGTCGAATTAACTGTATGACCTGTTATTTTCAGATTTGCGGGTGCTTGTGTAGACTGTCCCCACTATTGCATTGTGACCGAGTACTGTCCCAAAGGATCTCTGGAGGACATCTTGGAAAACGAGAAGTTCAAGCTGGACAAGATGATGAAGTAGATTTGTCATTTTATCCATTTACAAGGGAACCTTCCGAGCTGTGATTTCGCTCACAAATATTCTGGCTATGCCAGCATAGTCGATTTAGTTATGGAAGTGAAGTCTGTTTGGGCTGGTGAGAGAAAAAGTGGTGAACGCGGCGGCATCGTGATGTGCAAAAACCACAGTAAAAAGTAAACACAGTAAAAGGAACGACTTTTACTGTGGTTTTGCACATTACGATGCCGCCGCGTTCACCACTTCTCTTCTAACAAACGACTTCATGCTCTACGACTATGGCATAGCCAGAACATTTTTGAGCGAAATCACAGTTCGGAAGGTTCCCTTGTTAGATAAATTAAATATTCCCAATTTCTTAGGTACTCACTGTTGCACGATCTAGTCAAGGGCATGTATTTTTTGCATAACAGTGAGATCCGCTCACACGGCAAGCTAAAGTCATCCAACTGTGTGGTGGACAGCAGGTTTGTGCTCAAAGTTACTGACTTCGGACTGGCCGAGCTGCATGCTATGGAGGAGGTCAGTGCCGAGGAGATGGAATCTCATGCCTATCATAGAAGTTAGTTTACTGCTTTTATCACTCGATTACAAAAAAGGCCTAGCTATTTTTTTCCAATTTTACTCTAATGTTGGTCACAATTTTCAGAAAAGCTGTGGACAGCCCCTGAACTGCTCAGAGATAGCAACGCTCCGCCCCAGGGAACTCAAAAAGCTGATGTCTACAGTTTTGCTTTAATCTTCCATGAAATGCTTTACCGAAAAGGTGCCTTCTATAGAGGAGAGGATGACTCTCCAGAACCAGCTGGTAGTTAATTTTAGTCTGTTTCAAGAAAACAAATTTGAACCCCTAAATTTCTCAGAAATTTTGCGCAATGTGATGGTTGTGCCGAAAAATGAGAATGATCTCTACAGACCAGTGATCCCAGATGAGGCGCCAGTAGAAGACCACCCAGAGACGGTCAAACGACTAATTGAGTTGATGGTCAGCAGTTGGAGTGAAAATCCACATGATAGGCCGGAGTTCAGCCTGATCCGAAAGGTGGTCCATTCACTTAACAAGTAAGTGGATTGCAGTAGCTAATATCTTGGTATCTAGTCAAATCAATTACTCATTTTCAGAGATAATGAGACTTCCAACCTAGTGGATAATTTGCTAAAGCGTATGGAGCAGTATGCGAACAACCTAGAAGGCCTTGTGGAGGAAAGGACACAAGAGTATTTGGGAGAGAAAAAGAAAGTTGAGGAGTTGCTACATCAACTGCTACCTCCTGCTATTGCTGACCAGGTTAATTTTAACTTTTTAAATCGGAGCTTGTCAAAAAATAGATACAAGGTGTTCGGAGGATTAACGACTAATAAAATACTGTTCTGCTACAAATGATAGATCGGTAGCAATATGAAAATTTGGACATGACCCCTGAAATAACCCACCCCCACCTGAAATAACCCCCTGAAGTAACCCGGGTTTTCAGGGGGGTTACTTCAGGGGTTATTTGGGGTATGTTTTTCAGGGTATTTTTTGTATTGAAGGGAAGTCATGTTATTTCGACATTTTGACTTGTTTTTCGTCTCCTATCCACCTCGAAGGTAGTTACCCACCTCGAGAACCCGAAAATTTTGAATTGTCAGAAAATTTAAATCAAACCATGGTATACTACTCAAAATCGTGCGCTGAACATGGTTTGATAATACCAAAATAGCGAATTCACTACCCAAAACTTCATTATCGGGGTAGCTCCGCACTTTGAGTGTGTACATATTTTCATATCTCCCACCTGGGTGCCCCTCTCCTGGGTAGACAATCCTGAGTACTTCCCACTTTGGTACCCCGCTTCTGGGTACAGTTGAGTCGCGATATAGTGATCAGAAAATGCATTCACACTACGGACCCACTGAAGTGATCACTATAAAGAGGTGATCACTATATAGGGGTCTATTTTTAGTATATTTCCTTTTAAACGATCCAGTTACGGAAAATTTGGGCAAGTCGATATGATAAAAAATAAATTACTGTAAACTAGTGTACGTAAATTTTTTATTGCTTTATTTCTAGTTGATTGCTGGACAGTGTGTGCAAGCAGAGTCTTACAACTCAGTGACCATCTACTTCTCAGATATTGTGGGCTTCACCGCTCTTTCGTCCGTCTCCACTCCAATGGAGGTGTGTTGTTTTTTCGATAATTTTTCTGGAGCAATAACCTATTGACTTTAGGTGGTCACACTGCTCAATGATCTTTACCTAGCCTTTGATGGAGTGGTCGACAATTTCAAAGTCTACAAAGTGGAGACCATTGGAGATGCCTACATGGTTGTCTCAGGTCTGTCTTTATTTCTTCATTTCTCAATTATGAATAAACCCTGGACTGCAGGACTTCCTGAACGACATTCCGAGCATGCCTCTCAGATTGCTCAGATGTCAATAGCTTTGTTGCACAAAGTCAAGAGTTTTGTAATCAGGCATAGGCCAGGTGAACAACTCAAGCTGAGGATTGGAATTCACTCAGGTTGGTCAATATACCTCACACCTAGCTATTATTCAATATTGAGAATATCTTTTACAGGTTCCGTAGTGGCTGGAGTTGTCGGTTCAAAGATGCCTAGGTATTGTCTCTTCGGTGATACAGTGAATACCAGTAGCAGAATGGAGAGCAATGGCCTTCGTAAGCTGCCTAAACTATTTTGATGTCCAACTTTTTTACGGAATCCATATTTCAGCCCTTAAAATCCATGTGTCCGGTGACACCAGGGACATCCTTGCCACAGATTCTGATTTCCATCTAGATTTAAGAGGCGAAGTAGAGATGAAAGGTAAGCGCTGAAAATTGCAACGTCAAGGCATTAAAGATTAATGACACAGAAAAGTTACCAATTAAAAAAAGATCTCTTGAATAAATGTCATAGCATAACAGATTTTAAGATATTGTGGCTCGGCTAAAAGATTCAAATCAAAAACCAGACTATTAGGTTGTGTCATTAATACGTTCGTTTTTTTTCAAATCAAATTTTTGTGGCACTGCGTTTTTCCATAAATTTCTCGACAAGTTTTTAAAATTTGACCTCCCATTTTGTAGCCAAGATTCTCAGCTACAAATTAGAGGTCAACTTTAAAAAACTTGTCAAAAATTTATGGAAAAAAACACAATGCCACAAAAATTTGATTTGAAAAAAACGAACGTATTTATGACACAACCTAATATTTAGAGAATTGATTCATTGGGAAAGGGAATCGAACACAGCAAATTTTCTGCAAAACCCCGCAAAACCACCCTTAAACCATGGCATAAAGTAAAAAGAAGTATATGAGTAAGAACAACGTGTACCTAGGCAAAACCAAAACACTTCTCGATTTGAACATTACACAAAGAGCAAAACGGGACTCCAGTGGGAACTGTTTGTTTGTAGAAATTTCGAAAATTGTCAAAAAAAGTCCATAGAATTGCGACACATTTATAAAAACACACCTATAAACTTACGATTTCTAAAACTTATTTTGTGATTCAGGCAAAGGCAAACAGACCACCTACTGGTTGAAAGGCTACAAAGATATCAAAGTGCCAGATTTTGGACCGGAATATCGGTGATAAAGTGTGCGGCCAGTGAAATCCACCGGTGATTTGGTGTTCCTGAACACACATATTAAATGCGGGTTGTATTCTCTTTGTCTCTCTGTTTATTGTTGTTATTTGAAGAAAGCAGATTGTTTAGTGCTTTCTACTTTTTATCTCTTTTACTCTGTTTTACAACCACAAATGAATATCTATTCACTAGCACAACCACCTACTTTTCGAACATCCACTTAAATAGAGGAGGTCCCCAAGGGACTTGCCGTCACAACTAAACTTAACGCCGGCTATTACACACAACACACCATTCAACGGGTTTTTTTATGTTTTACTACTACTAGATTTGTTTTATTTTGTTGTTGCTGTTATACACTTTGTGATGATAATGTATAAAGAGATTGATCATAAAGAGATGGTCATTTTACAAGTTGCCACTTTTAAACAAAATTTTTTACATACGGAACCCTTACTAAATCAATTATAGGCTGTAGTCACAATTCTACCATGCAAGCTAGAAACTTTAGATCACAGTGACTTTATAACCAATTTCAATAAGAGTTAGATTTAATATGAGTGAGATAAGTTTAAGCCAAAAATAAATTATCAAAAAGTATGAGTAGCGGAGGTCCGAATAAAACCGAAAATAAAAAGTAAGCTTTTGCATTGAGAAAAAGTACAAACAGCAACTTTTCATTATAAAAAACTAAGGTTTTTGGTCGCTATTTGATTTTGCTTAACTGTCAATTTTAAATTCAAAGCATTGAAACCAGAGAAGCAATTGGTAACAAAAAAGACAGAAGAATGCCACAAAACATTTTTTATCTAAGCAACAGAGTCGAGAATCATAATTTAACCACAAAAGTTTAAGTAGTAATTTAGTGACTCAATAAAGATCACTCACATCCACGTCCATTCATTTCAATCGAATAGCCACGCACTGCAGATAACATATTTGAATACTTATTGAGAGTTTGATTTCTGGAGGGCAGAGACAGCCCCATAAAAACCATAACGACTTGGAGAAACTCTTGGCTGTGCTGTGGAAAGACCAGTCCCAGGTGTTTGTGCAGAATTATATAGTCTCTTAGGGCTTCGGTTACTCCTCCCCGAACGGGAATCAATTCATTGCACATCACTAAAATATCCCACTTTTATGCAGTCGCAAAACCGAATAAAAAGATCCTGCATCCTGCTATCTTAGCGGTCACAGGTGTTTAAAGAAAAAAATAAATTCATTTATTAGTTTATTTATCACGTTTGAGAATTATAAATACTTCATTTCTGTTAATAGAGCCCCACTCTAATATAGCCCCCTCCTGTTTTTTCACTAGGATCTCAGAGTTTGGGCCATTTTTGATTAACAACTATAATGTTTTTGAGCATCTAAGAAATAAAGCCCCGGGCTCTATTATAATTGATATTTTTATTTTAAGCGCCTGACCGCGATGTAACCACTAAAACAGCAGAAAGCCAGTTCTTTAGAAAGTTCTTTCCAGTTCTTTCTGCAGAAAGCCAGTTCTTTTACTAGAAAGGTCCGGTTCACAATTTTATTTAACAACACAAAAGCATACATATGTAATACTGATCAACAGGTAGCGTGCAATGTACAATGAGAGGAGTAACCCAACTATGTCTCCTTTGCTTCTGCAAAACATCAGTACCCTAAAAATTCGTGAAATTTAGCACGAACAAACAACGAAAAAGAACTAGACCGACATCGATCCTCACCAGTATTCCATGAAGGCAATCAAGCGATGGAGAGTCGAGGAAGGCACCAATCACCTGCAAGGCTTTTTGACATCTCCCATCTATAATTTGAAATAGGAGTAAAGGACGAATTATCACACCCAATAATAACAATACCTGCATCACTGGTCCACTCATTCTTCAAGTTGATGACTCGCAGATTCTTTTTCACGACTTTAGCGACACCATTGCTGCAATGCTTCAGAATGCCAAGTGATAATCTGTTTCGGAATTTATCTGCGAAGTCTAAATTTAAAGTGCTTGGACTAAGCAAACAGAAAATTTGAATCACCTGGATCATATGCATTCTCATCATTCTGTGCACGAAGGTCCTTCTCAAAGTCATCCTTTACCTGAAAATTATAATTAGTGGCAGAAAAAAGTAGAGCCAAGGGCGAACCCGCGTCAGAATATCCCCACGGTGCCTGTAGATAGCTACGACTCGCTGAACAAGCTGCATCTTCTTGAATGGCAGACCTTCTCGACGACAATCGCACAGCCTGAAATACAGCATCAACTATGGAGAAAATGTAAACAGCATGCTCACAATTTGTAAAAGCTCTTATCAGTCAAAAGACGTGGCAGAACAGGGAATGGAAAATAGTTTTCGGACTGATCATTTGTGTTCCCGCGTTTTCCACATGCACTTTCCTTGGTGACTGGGGTAGGATTTGGAGGGAAAAAGCAAAAGCGCTTCCCATCTCTTTTCTTTTGAGTAGACTCAACCAGAGCTGGTCTGAACGTAAAATTTGGCAAGTTTGCATAAAAGGCAGTCGGGGATGAGCAGAAATTGCGTCTACTCGATACGTTGAAATTGCGCGGAACTTTAAAGAAAATCCGGTTATCCTACAAATCGAAGAGTTAAAAATGCCAAGTTATATATTTATTACGAACCTGCTCCTCGGAAGAGAAGTCAAACATCTTCATCACAAACCTGTCTCCTTCAGCAATACAATTGTGCTCTGTCATTTTGAGAGTAGCATAGGAATCGAATTTTCTGTTCAACTTGTAGATAGAGATGAAATTGACACAGTCACGATCAATCATGTCGCTGAAAAACACGAACAATGCACTAAAAATGAGGATCTAAAGTTACCCAAAGTAATCAGTCACTTCTGCAGCGAATTCTATGGCGGAAAGCTTTTCAGAAACTAGCATCGATTCTTCAACCAATCTATTTTTCAACTGCAGAGCGATAGAGACTTCCACTTGCTCAGACACCTAAGCAATGCATTTCAAGAAGTATGGATTAGGTCAACAATTTGAACGAGATATACCTCTGCAATTTCTTCTCTCGGCTCCATTTTGATGGCTTTTTGCATGAAATCTTGATACGATATGTCTTCAAACTCGTTTTCACCCATTTTTGATGCGTTAAGAATAACAGTTTTCAGCTTTAACTAAAATGCTAATCTAACAAAAAAATATATATCCCCAATTACACGTAGTGGCACACACTTTGAATTAGCGCACCCATAAGACCTAATAGAACGAGAACACTAATTAGAGACTCGACTATAGAAAAATAATAAATCCTGTTTATATTGCTGTGTCTAGGCAGAAAGAATAGTGAGAGAAAAAAGACCACTAATTAGTCTTGTCTATGTACAAAATGATGATCCCACAACAAATTTCGTTGTGCAGGGTGGTCCAAGAAATATCGCAGTTCGACTCCGTTTGATCTAACAAATTTTTTGGTGTATAATGTGAAAAACACGATTTTCGCTTGACCCCCACCTGTGGTTTAGGCCTTACCTATCCAGAGGTCATCCACAGACCAGGATCAAGACCACATGGGGGACCAAGCGAAAATCGTGTTTTTGACAATATATACCAAACAAATTGTTAGATCAAACTTAATCGAACTGCGATATTTCTTGGATCACCCTGAATAACAAAATTTGTTGTGAGTGAAATTTGTTCTGAGTCGAACTGCGTTTACAAAAATTCCGAATAGGGCCTAGAAAAAAGTTATGCGGTTTAAAAATGTCGATATTTCTCGGAAAAAAAATGACAGATGACAAATGACAGATGACGGATGACAAATGACAGGTGACAAATGACAAATGACAGATGACAAGTGACAAATGACAGATGACAAATGACAGATGACAAATGGCAGATGACAAATGACAGATGACAAATGACAGATGACAAATGACAGATGACAAATGACGGATGACAGAGGCCTATTTAAATTTGTTCTTGTCTCGAAATGATTGAAATGCAATTTTTCCATGAAAGTACAGGGTGGTCTTTTTATAATCTCTCTAGTTTGTTTTCGTCATAACTTTTTGAATTCGTGGTTTTTTGGCGAGATGTTTTTTGTATTCGAAAGAGCTGCTCTGCGCCGAGCGATTGGTACCAAATTTTGATTTTTGTCATGATTCTGTTGATCAGCTACGGCTTGTTTAAAAATGTGTCTTTTTAGATGTCTTTTTCGCCTCAGCAACGATCTTAGTGCGTAGAATGGTTTATCGAAGAGGGCAAGAGCGTATCCAGCTTCCAGCAGAGATATCGACGTGAACAGAGAGCCAATCAAGCCGATCATCGAGTAACAGCTCCGGATGCAAAATCAATCAAGAAGTGGTACGCAAAATTCAAGTTCACAGTTTGGGCAGCCATCGGTCGTCAAGGAGTGGTGGGTCCCTTCTTCTTTAACGAAAATGTCGGTGGAGCCAACTACCTGTGGATGTTACAGAATCTCTTCCTTCCGGCAGTGCAAGGTAACCAATTTTCTTTCGATTTTCCTCAAATTTCCTTTCAGATTGGCCAAACTTCGAAAATCTCGTCTTCATGCAAGATGGTGCACCTCCGCATTGGGCTGTCGCTGTTCGAAACTGGCTGGATGAGACGTTTCCGCTACGCTGGATGGGCCGAGGATCGCCAAATGCGCCTGCTCCGATCGCCTGGCCGCCTTACTCGCCCGATTTGACGCCGATGGACTTCTTCCTGTGGGGTTGGATCAAGAGCAAGGTCTACACAACTCCAATCGCCAACATGAATGTTCTCCAAAGAAGAATCGAGCAAGCTTTTGAAGAACTGCCTCAGGACATGATTGACAGAGCCATTGGAGCATATGAACGCCGATTGAGAGTACAGCCTTGCCGTGAACGGACGAAGCACAGAACAGAAATACCGAGATTAGAAATTCAGAAAATATCCGAAATTTGTTGAAATTGTTGTTGATTTGTTTTGGTTATTTTTTTGGTGTTTCGAATAAAGTGTTACAAGCATGTTTTGTACCAATCGCTCGGCGCAGAGCAGCTCTTTCGAATAAAAAAAGATCTCGCCGAAAAACCATGAATTCAAAAAGTTATGGCGAAAACAAACTAGGGAGATTATAAAAGACCACCCTGTATATACTAGGGTTGGTAAATTGGTAAAAATGACACGTCATTTTAAAAAAGTGTGGTATTCAATTTACTGAAAAATGCCCGCTAATTTTTTTCTTTGTAAGGGCAGTTTCCGTCGTTTCAAACGACATTTACAGTCAGGACAATACGTTTTACTAACCCTAAAAACCCTAACCCTTGTAACCCTAAAAATGTACAGTTTTGTCCAACTTTGTAAAAGTCAATTCAAATAGTGATTTGCCAGATTATATTGACAGACAGAAGAAAAATTTTGCTCGGCGCCGGCGCTGGCGCCGGCGCCACCCTGACCCGGCGCTGGCCCCGGCGCTGTTTTTTAAGCAACTATGGCTCCGACGCTGTTTCCGAAATTTTACTGTCCAATATTAAAAACCCAATTTTTCTTGCAACCCTTTGCAAAGCTTTCAAAGCTAGCTTTGTGGTTTTACCAATGCCAGCCACTTCAGAATCAGTTGAAAGATTATTCTTACAGCTTACATTTAATACTAGTGGTCATAAATCCAATTCGGGCCCGAATCTCATAAAATTGAAATGTTTGCTTAATTTTAATCAAAAATTTATAAACATCTAAATGTACCTTTCAATTTTCTGTAAAAATTATGAAACATTATACTTGTCAATATACCTGTCAATAAAAATACAATTTTTTTAAAATATACAGCGAAACCCAAATTTTCATCCCGGCGCTGGCGCTGGCGTCGGCCCCAGCGCCGGCGCCGATCTCGGCGCCGGAACAACACTGTACACAACACCTTCCCCCGTACAAAAGGTTAGGTGGACAGAGATTCTGAAGAGTAGATATTTCACTTTTTTCCTTCTTCTTTGGCAGCCTTGGAGCAAACTTCTGGTCAAGGAACTTGGACTGTTGAAAGTTGGCACTTGAGGCCTTTTCGACTGTTCTCTGGATTGACCTCTGACTGCTGAATCTTTGCTGTAAACGAAAACGAAAATTCCTGCAGCACAATTTGCTTCTTTTATCTTCTTCGACGATAATGATGACCACCAAAATCTGGATAAGCTGAAGAACGTCCTCTTTGATCAACTTGTATTCGAGTCCCTTCGTGTCGGTAAGGATGAAAAGCCAGTCACGTGGTATAACCTGTTAGCACTTGGATTGTCAATTAATTAATTTTATCTTAGGTTTGCCACTGGAGACTTGAAAATTCTCAGCTCTCTTTACGGACACGTGGGATCATCGTCAACATTCAGTTGTCTGCTATGCGAAGCTCCCGAAAATTCATTTAAGGTTTTCCTACAATTTTCTAGGGGATGAAAGTAAAAACTCTTATTAGGAAAACAGCGTGTATCCAGCAAGAACTGTCTTTTCGGTTGATCAAGGGTTTTGTCGCTATCTCTACTTCTCCGATTCAAATCCTAGTCGAAAGCAAACAGAAAAACTTGGAAAGAGCACTAAATCTATTTCAAAGCAGCCTATTCTCAGTGTTCCAATCGACCATATAGTGCCTCCATCGCTCCACATTGTGCAAGGACTAGCTCAGAAGACCATAAATTTAATGGAGGAAATAAATCCAGAGTTGATTCAGTTGCTAGTTGATTTGGATCTTTCATAAAACTCTTGTTTTGACTGCTGAATTGGGTTTTTACTTAATAATTGTTTGCATTGTACACTGAAAAGTTGAAAAAAATATTTTTAGTGCAATCTCACGCTGTGCTAAGGGGTTTTATTGTTAAAAAACTGATTTTTCGCCAGAATTTTGAAAAAGAGTCTTTTAAAAATCTTGGCGTTTTGTCTAAAAATGAACCAATTAAATTTTTGTATTTTGAAACACTGTGCTTGGGCTTCAATATTTTTTCTTTGCATGACAAAATAAATAACAACTACTAATAAAGTATTACAAAACAAATTATACAAAGAATTCAGCTAAATGAGAGGCAAAAAGTCTGGGAAAGAGCAGAAAAAAAACAAAAAAAAATCGATTTTGTCTTTCCACTAAACTTGTTTTTTTTTCTACTCGTGTTTGGACGCGACAAACACGAGTTTCTGGAACTTTTCTCCACTTGACAAACTAACAGTTCTGACGTCGGATTCGTGATCAGCATGGTCGATTTGCTTATGAAAGTGCTTTCAAAGTTCAAAACTCACTGTCAAAATTCAAATTCCGCTCAATACATAAAACATTCAAATGTTGAATTTTTCAATTTTTTCAAGTGGGTTAGAGACGCGCGCACTCACTTACCTTAGACATGATTCGGAGCAAGACTCTTGATGAAAAATGTATATAGAGACTCTTTTTGCCCAGCTCCAGTGACCAAAATTGGGCAGAATACACTTATATGAGGTGGTACCTTTTTTGTAGGGTATCTGGATAACCTTTTAGGGTGATTTACCTTGGCCCCCCAAGGCAAAATGTCAAATTTTGATCAACAATTTTCTTTTGAAAAATGGTCGGCCCTAAAACATGTTTTTTACACGTTTCAGGTGCTAATACGTTGAAAAAACATGCTTTTGAGCTGTTTTGGGAGGAGGCGATATAAGGCAATCCGGCTTCACTGCCATTCCTGTCAAAACCACTGCGATAGAAATACTCAGCACAAAAAAGGCACACTTAGACCCTATCCCACCCAGCCAAAATTTGCCTTTGTCCCCCTGTTGATTTTCTGATTAAAATTTACTGGGTGTGGTAGGGCTAAATTTAGCCCACAAAAAACTGGTCCAGAAGAAACAGAAGTTACGATCGGCTTTTTGCGTGTTAAGGAAATAAAGGAAAAATGAACCTCTATATAATGATCACTCCATATAGTGATCACCTCTCTATAGTGATCACCTCTCTATAGTAATCACTTGCGACTGTTCTAGCAGTCAAAACAACACTCTATACAATGATCATTGCTAATTTTAAACCTAAAAGGGCTAAAGTACACTATTTGACCTAGCCAAAAAGTGCGTTTTCAAGATCTCAGCATGTTTTAGGCCCTGAAAACGATCAACTGAAAACGATAGAAAACGTGAAAAAAAGGTATGGGAAAGATATTTTTCGAAAAAAACCTTTTCTGTTTGCCTTGGCCCCTCTTGTGATATTCAGTTATTTTCGCCCTGGTGCCCGCTATGGTTCTTAGTCCTTTTTCGACTTGGTCGTCATTCTGTTGGACCCATCAGGGACGCAGAGCGCTTGGAAACTTGCAGTTGGGATGCGCACACACACACATACCTTAGACACAAATCACTCGAAAGTGACTCTGGATGCATAAAAAAGCATGCATAACAGAGTTTATTTATGCGGTAGACCACAGTCAACAAATTTATGTTCAAATACAATATTTTTAGGTTTAACAGAGAAGACCAAATCAAAGAATGACCGAAAACCACAGGGGAGCAAGACAATCGTTATTGTTTCGATTGTTTAATTAAAACATAGATTTTGATGGGAAGTTTCTCTATAATGTTCGGTCAGTAATTTTTAGATGAACTAAAACTCTATATAAGAATCACTCTATGTAGTGATCAACTCTTTATAGTGATCACCTGTGGGGGGTCCCTAGGGTGATCATCGAGACTCGACTTCATCTTCTTAACAGCTTTCACACCTCCTTTAACAAACCGTTTTCAGCACACAATTTTCGGATAAATAGCATGGTTTGTTTGTTCCTTAAATATAATAAAAATTCTGTGGACGAATTGACCTGTAAACTGATTGGCCGTGGATGAATTGACCGCACACCGTGAAAAACGGCTAACGAAACGAGAAAATACACACTGCGTATTACACAGACAAAAAGTAAAATAATTTAGAACAAATATTGACTGAAAACTTTATTTAAAAAAATTACGAAAGTCAGTTTTGCGGAAAGCAGTTTTGCGGAAATATGGGTGAACCCCTATATCGCTCTTATTCCCACTTTTTCAAAACTGTTTGGTCATATGGTTTTGTTTTTGTTATACTTGGGGCTGCACTCTGCAGCTAAGCAAAGCAAAATAAACAACCATTCTCGTTTATTTTGCTAGTTTGGCTTTTAGCTCATTCAAAATTTTTATTTTTACCAGCGCAGAATATATATATCAACAATAATCAATTGGAGGCATACAGTTGGGCATCTAATTACAAGTGATTATAACCATTAGAAAGATGAAAACAGTTTGTGAAATTAATATTTAAGTGCAATCAAACAGAACAGGGAAAATATTAAAAAGAGAATAAAAAAAAATTATTTACTCTATTAACTCACCATGGGGAGTTATTTTTTAAAACCCTCCTGCCGGGGTGGGGAGTTATTAGAGGGTGGGGAGTTATTTTTTAACAGAAATTTTCAGTCAAGGAAAGGAAGGAAACAAATCGTTTTTATTGCGCATTTTTTTGTTTTCTTTTGTTCCTCTAATTTCGTCTGGTTTTCAGATGAGTGACTCCAAGAAACTCCAGCTGCATAAAGACGAGGGCCGTCCAGTCATCAATGAGCGCTACCGAAACAACGATGCGGGAAAAAAGCTGGAAGTTGTCGAATAGGCGAGCAAGAACTCCATCAAATCTGCGGCAAAGAAGTTCAGCATCGACAGAAAAAACATAAGTGAATGGATGGACAAGGAAGAGGAGCTGAAGTGATAAGTAAGTTTTTATTTATGCTTCAAGAAAGTTCCCAAAATTTTTTTGTTAGTAGTAACATGTCCAGAGGATTCAAAAGAAAGCGACTCAGTGGTGGCGGCCGACAAGTGATCAACTCTACCCTTGCCTAAATAGTGGAGCTGGCAGGCTAGGTTTGTGAAAAAAGAGAGAACAAGCAGCCAATGTTGAGCCGTACCATCACCGAGATGGCAATGATTAACTTTAATTCACATTAAATTGTTATGTTTTTAGGTTTCGGAGGAGTGGCTTTTCTGAAGTGTCACTCGTTTGTCTGCTTCAAATCAACAGAATCCATCAGCACAAAGCAACCGAACATTCCCTTTAACATCAGGATACAGAACTTGGCGAGGTATATGCGCAACGACTACGAAGAAGATTGACTCCTCGAAGAAGGCGAGCTTCAAGAAAAATAAGGAGAAAGATCAGAACAAAACTTAGAATATTTTAATGAAGATGGTATGTTTGAATTTTGATGTAAAAAGATGTTGAAAAAACAAGGAATTTAATATGGGGAACCATAAAAGGGGTGGGGAGTTTTTAAGAAAGCGGTGAGTTATTTTTCAACCATCCTTCGGGGTTGGGCGTTATTGTAGGGTGGGGAGTTAATAGAGTAAATATGGTAACCGTTTTAATGTTTTTTCGACATACAGTCGAGTGATGGGAGTGATCACCCGATGATCACTCCCACTATAGTGATCACTTAGTTTTGACTTAGTTGGTTCATAAGGAAATAAAGGGAAGATGAACCTCCATATAATGATCACTCCATATAGTGATCACTCCATATAGTGATCACCTGTGATCGTCCCAACAGTATAAACAACACTCTATATAGTGATCATTGCTAATTTTAAGGCTAAAGTGCACTATTTGTCCAGCCCAAAAAGTGCGTTTTTCAAGGTCTCAGCATTTTTAGGCCTGAAAACGATAGAAAAAAATGAAAGTAGGACATTTTTCGAAAAAAAAAACTTTTTTGTATACCTTGGTCCCCTGTGGTTTTTGGTCATTTTTGCCTTGGTCTCTATGATTTTTAGTCATTTTTCGACTTGGTCATCTCAGTTGAACCCTTCAGGGGCGCAGGGTGCTTGAAATTGAGATGCGCACACCCACATACCTTAGACAATCATCACCTGTGAGGGGTCCCTAGGGTGATCACTATATCGAGACTCGACTGTGTGTACAATATATATTGAAAGTTATTCGTTACAGTGTGTAAGACTGTGGGGCCGTGAAAGGACTCTCCAGTTCGTCCACGCCTACCACCTTTTTAATTTATTTTTTATTTTTTGTTGATGATGATGGTTGTTTGAAAAATAGTGGAAAAACATAATGAAAGGTTACAAACAGCACGTTTCATAAAACCATCTTCCTCGTAAACTTTAACTTTCGCAATTGTAAGACACTGGCTGGGATCATGTGTTGAAGTTTGGCCACTAGGCCACTAAGTCACATGTCTGCAATGAATAACTTTCGATATAAATTGTATATATGTCAAATAAAACTTTAAAACAGTTAATTACATTTCAAAATCGAGCCCCGGCAAAATTGGATTCATAAGTCAAATAAGGATTTTCAAAGCTCTATCAAAGGTATATAGGGTTTTTCCATATCGCATGGACACTACTAAACGTTCCCTTGTAAAACTCAAGTGGGACCAAGCACTTTAAATTTTTTATAGTGATCTTCAAGCCACACAGCACATGGCGAAAAGTAAAGAAATACATTTCCGGTGTTTTGAAAAACCGAGATCTTGGCCTTATAGTTTTTGTTGGTGTTTTGAGCACCTTAAGCTAAAATTTGATTTAGAGGAGCAAGATCAAACTTTCTATAAAAATCAGATTTTTTGCAAAAAAATTCTAACCGTTGAATAAATATATTAAAAAACTAAACTATTATTAGAAAAAATTGGGAAATTGCTTGGGTCACCACTTGGTTAGAGCTTAAAGGGGCATGCTCACCTGTTCAAATTTTGTCACCGCCAATTCAAAATTTTTTCCTAATCATTGAAGTTCTCTACGGATTTTTCAACTTGGTTTCTAACAAAATAAGGCCTAGAATTTAATTTTACCGTATTTCTTCTAATAAAAGCATTCCCCGAAATCCGTAATTTTTTTAAATTTATTATTGCACTTTTGATCAACTTTTCAAATTGGCTCTTGGTTATATGTCATACCAAAACGTAGTACAGATTGCCAGCTACATTATGTATATAACAGGGGTGTGATCAAGACCGAAAACTGGGTCGAAAATGCAAAGAAATAATATTTAAAAATTCCAGATTTCGGAGAGGGCTTTTATTAGAAGAAATACGGTAAAATTAAATTCTAGGCCTTATTTTGTTAGAAACCAAGTTGAAAAATCCGTAGAGAACTTCAATGATTAGGAAAAAATTTTGAATTAGCGGGGATAAATTTTGAACAGGTGAGCATGCCCCTTTAATTTGCGGCGAAAAAGTTTTTTCGGGAAAAGATTTGACACACTTAAGAACGTAGCAATATCTCATTTTTTCGAATGAAAATTTTCTTATTAATTGAAAAAGCGTCAAAGCGAAAAAAACCTAGCAGGGTAAGCAATGGTAGAGTCGATAATTAAAAGAATCCCAATGTAACAAAAGATAGCGACACACACCTAAGCACTCAAAAATATTCTCACCAATTAACTTGTACTGCTTTTAAAAACAAACTCAAACAAAAATTAGCTATACCCGTAGCGATCTAGTAATTGAAAAAAAAGGAAATAAAAATTGGAGCAATCAGAAGCAGTAAACTCAAATTACCAAACAATACAAAAACTACAATCTAGATAAACAGCTGCTGCACCGCAATTATTAAAGTGTCTTATAAGGTGCTGGACAAGACAAAGGTGTAAAATTGAGAATATATACAACATAGAAGTCTTTTATTGCCTATTTTTAGCTGCACCGATCAGATAATAACAGCGATTTAGGAGTGCACATACACACACAAAGATACGATAGAAACATGTAATAAGAAAACAATAAGCGAAGCAAACGAGAGGAAGTATTAGAATAAGAGAGTCCAAGGAACGTTTGTTTAATTCTCATTAGAAATAAGTGATTTTGAGTTCCTAGTCAAGCCGTATACACTTCAGAATCAAGGGCGATGAAATCTGAAAACGACTGACTAAAAAGTTGAAAGAAAAATGATTTCTTTCAAAGAAAGAAATTTTGACAGCATTCAGTTAAAATCCATTTTATGTAGTGTTTATTGCAATTTTGTATTACCGAAAAAACAATTTTTAATAATATTTTAAAAATTTGAATTTCATTTTATACATCCTGTATAATTGAGCCCCCTACTAGAGAGGGTACGGTAATATGGCGCTTCTTAAATTACTCTGTGAATATTTTTAAAAAAAACCTTGTAAATATACGACTTTCTTCATGCACATCCATTTCAGTAGCCTTGAAGTCGTTGAGCTCTTTCCTGATTAAAGCCTGAATTAACGACATTTTTTACATTACTTTTTTAGTTAGATTTAAGCTTAGTAATGGCTCTATCACGAACTTAAATGTAAATGTATGTGTAAGGGGTTTTCACAATACCGAATACATTTACACTCACACTTACATCTTCAAAATACGAATGTAAATGAAACTTTTGACTTATTTTCACTTTTATTTCTAAATACCGGTATGTGTTTTTTAATAAATATTGATTTTTTTAATTTTTAAAACTAGTATTGAACTATTCTTGATTGGCAAGAAACTCTTTGTATTCAAGTTTTAGTATTAAAAGTAAATACCGTATTTCCTCTAATAGAAGCCCCGGGGGCTTATATTTTTCACTCAGCCTCAAGGGGGGGGCTTCTATTGGAGAGGGGGCTTATATATGGGACGGGGCTGATTTGCCGCCACGGTTTTCGCCGTTGACAAAATTCGCCGTCGCAAAATTTCACGTGAAACGTTTTTTCTGACGTTTTTATAAAGAAAGTCTCTAAACGCTCTATGTATGTAATGAATCACAAAAAAATTGTCAACAAAAAAGGCGCGAATCCAAGTGAAATCTTGTTTATTTTAAGGGGTGCTTATATTAGAGAGGGGGCTTATATTTTTCACTCAGCTTCTAGAGGGGGCTTCTATTAGAGAGGGGGCTACTATTGGAGAGGGGGCTTCTATTAGAGGAAATACGGTAAGTGAAAATTTGCATTTACATTCGTATTGTGAAGGGGTAAGTGTACGTGTAAATGTAAGGGGTGTTCACAATACCAAAACCATTTACATTTACGCTTACACTTAAGTTCGTGATAGAACCAAAAGAGTGGGTTGAAAACTCACTTTTTCCATTGGCGTCAACCTAGTCCACGGCTTATCAGCTTTGCGATCATATGCTTCCACTTCGCCTACTTCAATGTAGTCATTAAACTTTATTATTTGTCGCTCTTTCAACTCAGCTATTGTCGGTCGGAAACTCAGCTGCAATTTTTAAAATTGCAAAGAGGTATAAATCAAGGGCCTGAGTGGGTTATTCGGTGTTCTACCAAAACACCACAAAATCAGGTTTTGCCGGTGTTTTAGCACTTTTAACGTGTAGCAAGGGCGCGGACGACAATTTTGAAAAAAAAATTTGGCTGAAAATTGACTTTTTGCCTTAGGGGACTAAGATAACCCCTTTAGAGGGCGCAGGGGGCTTGAGAGTTAGAAATGCGCACACACACGTTCCTTAGACGCAAATCACTCGAAAGTGACTCTGGATGCATGAAATAGCATGCATACCAGGGTTTTTTTATGCGGTAGGCCCCACGAAACTATGTTCAAATTCGATCTTTTCAGTGTGTTTAGTTATTCTCCAGTACCCTTTATCTTAGTCACCCAAGGAAAAAAGTCAATTTTTGGTCAAAAAATTCTTCTTCAAGAAATGGTCGGCCGCGTCTTAAAAACACGTTTTCTACACGTTAAAAGTGCTAAAACATCAAAAAAATCATTTTAGGGAGATTTAGGAGGGCACCGAATATCCCACTTAAGCCAAATCAGGTAAAAAGCTAACTTTTCTGAGCAATATTTTCCTCGTTTCCTCCATTGCTTTTCCTGTGATTGATTCTGTTGAGTCGTTGGGAACAGAATCCTGACCATCAGCCGCATTAGGAGACAAACCGTTATTTACTGGCAATGGTTCTCCACCCAATGTGCCTTTTTCAATAGGGGTTGCTTCTGTATTTGAATTTTCTGTGGTTTCAATGCTATTTGGTGCCTGGAAAAGTATATTGAGTTTTCTGGATGGTATATCTCTGGCAAAAAAAATTATTGAAAAACTTACATCTTCGTCTGGACTAGCTGAGACATTCTCGTTTGTAGGCGACTTCGAGCTACTGCTCTTAGTACCTTCTGGGTCTTCATAATCATCCGTTTGAATGATGTTGCGCCTCTTCAGTTCTGCTATAGATGGACGAAAACTAAGCTAAAGATTTTGTTTCAGCAATTGACTTGACAAAAAAGCATTATTTTAAGCACTTTTTCTAATAGGAATTTTCGTGTCTCTTCCATAGCTTCTTTGGTGGATATAGGCTCTGTTAGGATATCGCAGACTCCAGTTCCTATTTGCTCCAACTGTAGAACACCTTCACAACTAGCCTGACTATCAACTTCTCCGTCTTCGGCTTTTTTTGACGAACGTCTAAATTTTAGAGTTACAGCTTTTTTGTCAAAGAAATTGAGTTAAAAAGGGTAAGCCTTTTTGAATGTTTAATTTTTTTTTACATAAATTTTTCGGAGCAAAACGTTTTACTGCAAAAAGAAATTTTCTGCACGAAAGGTGGCTCTTGAAAAGGAAGGTAAAATTTAGGCATAAGTATCTTCTTAGATAAATTTTAAAAACCACTAACCTAGTTGCAGAGTTCTTGCGCCTCCTCCACTTCCAAGGACGCAAAATCCGCCACCAAATTGTCTTTGCTTTCATCAAAGCCGTACAATGTTGTTCTGAAAATGTGATACGCTGTCAAAATCTTGAAATTTCTGATGGGCTTGAATTTTTAGTAGAGAAATCATAGAATGGGCAATCATCTCCGAAAATTTCGGAAAATAAAACCAAATTGTATCATGATATGGTGACTTATATTATGAGTTTCTCTGTGCTCGAGGGATTCAATACGAGCATCCAAGTGCGAACACAAAATTTTGTACAAATGTTCACTCCTTCTGTGAAAATCAAAAACCGGAATAGCAGAAGCAATTCAGAGCTTTGCTCACCTGAAACATTCGAAAAAAAATTCTTTAAATTCAACATTTTCTTGAAAAGAAAGCCTCAGGGATCACACGACACGACATTTCAAACGACACTCAGCCAACTCTAGCTAGTCAATTGATTGCGCTGATCGTTACTCATTTTTTTTCCCGTTTCACCGAAACATGAACGATGAGTGCGTGTACTTTTGCCGTATTTTCACGTGTACCGAACCTGGTGCTGGTTTGCTCATAATGAAAATACATGATTTAATTTGTCACGAAAATTAAACGTAATAAGTCCAAATTGGTTTTTTAATTACACATGTGTTTTTTCGCTCTGTTTATTTGTTTCAAAGACATTTTTCAGCGCTTCAATGGCTAATAGGACTACACCTCGCTCCGGAAATGGCGGTGGACCAAATAAGACGTGCCAATTCAAGCTTGTTCTTCTGGGAGAAAGCGCAGTTGGTTGGTTTTTTGCTTCTAGGGCTGCTCTTTCAATTTCATCGTACCTTTCTAACATCATTATTTTTCAGGAAAATCTTCATTGGTGTTGAGATTTGTCAAGGGCCAGTTTCATGAATATCAGGAGTCAACTATCGGAGCCGCCTTCCTCACGCAGACGATTTGCTTGGACGACACCACAGTCAAGTTCGAGATCTGGGACACTGCTGGACAAGAAAGGTGGGAATTGCACTGAGCCTTCTTTTTACAATTACGTGATTGCAGATATCACTCATTGGCACCGATGTATTACAGAGGAGCGCAGGCTGCCATCGTTGTCTATGACATCACCAATCAGGTGGACTTTCGAATATCAAGTGTGTTCATACAGCTATCTATAATCCGACTTTTTAGGAATCGTTTGCCAAGGCGAAGAATTGGGTCAAAGAGTTGCAGCGACAAGCCAGTCCGACGATCGTCATTGCCTTAGCCGGGAACAAAGCTGATCTTGCCGCGAAGCGTGTTGTGGAGTATGAGGTAGGCCATTCATTCTTGTGATTTGTCAAGGTTAGATAATCATACGCTCTGGCGTTTTCAGTCGGTGAGTGCCATTTATTTAGTGTTCATTGACTTTTAAGTTTAAAACTAAAATTTTGACGGGAATTCGGCGTTCCAAACGAATTTAAAAAAAAAGCATGCATGCAAGCTGGTGTCTTATAGTCAAACTTACTTTTATCTTCATTATCCAGGAAGCTCAAGCCTACGCAGAGGATAATGGTCTTCTCTTCATGGAAACTTCGGCGAAATCGTCGATGAACGTCAATGACATCTTCTTAGCCATTGGTTGGTTTTTTTAAACTTTTTTGTCTCCGGGTCTCACCTCTCTGCGCAGCATCATTATTAATTTTGCAACATTCCAGCTAAGCGACTTCCCAAGAATGATGGCGGCAGCGGATCAGCCGGACGAAATCCTGGAACTGTGGACCCTTCTGTGCCGACTCAGACTCCTCGTGGCTCCTGCTGCAAGTAAAATAAATGAAATAGATCATCTTGACACTAAGGCGTTATTTTATAAATTGTTAATTTGGTACATCTGTCTAAAGGGATAAATATTTGTCCCGCTCGCCCCTACTCCTTCTCTGTTTCTATGCTTGGTGGTTAGGGGATCAAATTAATTGTTTGTTTCTCTTTTCTACTGCTAAATTTGCCGGAAACTAGCTGTCAAGCTTTTCGTCCATGTGATACGTGAAATTTTTGTCTTTTTACAGAATTTGAAATTCGCTTCTACTAGAGCATGTTTTTTTATGAGCGACTTAAGGCTGTATGTGGCTCCTGGCATTTTCTGTATTTTACTAAATAATCGTTTGGCTTCTGCTGTCTCTTCTAAAAAGTTCACTCTTTCTTAAATATTTGGTTCTTATGTTTCCATGTAAATTCCACATTAAGTTCTAGTAATTGTGAGCATGTGTCTAAATGCTTGAAACTTCTTAGCAATTATGGTTGCAGTTTCACTGGGTATATCGACGCCTTTCGTTTATATAGCAGATGTTTGAAGTTAAACGTACTTGATCTGCTAAAATACTAAATTATTACGTCGACGGAGTCAAACCCGCTATTACTTTTCGAAATTTAATATTAGCGCGTTGAATTAAATATTGGAGCGTTGAAAACCCATTGCGTAACCCAGTCGAAACTAACCACAAACTTGACTACATGTGCAGTCAACTCTCTATATAGCAACTCTCTCTATTGCATCTCCCTCTTCAGGGTTGAGTGGGATCAGTTTGGTTGGTTTTACCTTAAAACTAGACAACCTGACCTTCCTCATTGCGTTCCCTTCCTTGTTGCGTCCGGCTTGGATCGGAACCGAACGGGATGCTATGTAGAGAGCCGACTGTAATCAACGATTATAACCTCTTTTTTCATATACAATTAGCCAGAAGTGTTGGATAGCAGATAAGACCTGATCTAAACGGCTGAATATTTCAACTGTATAACTTCCTTAGTCCAGATGTCTCATGTGTAAATTTATTTGGTGAATTATTGTGTAATTTATAAACTGTGTTTATTCTTGTACCCATCACACTTCTCCCTCTTCCAAGCTTATTTAATGTATGTTGCATGTGTACACAACAAACTTTACAATGAAGTTGAGGAAAAAGAGATATGATGGTGATGAACATTTTTGTCTGTGTGCAAATATATAATTATTACTTTGACAACACGAAAATTTTGACGGCACACTTAATCCATATCAACTATCCATTAACTTCACTTAACTCACAACCAATAAATTGAGCAGATTAACTTAATCTTTGCCAGTTACAACAGCAAAAAAGGTGCTATCATGCTGGGCAAAACTTTTTTTTTGTCACAGATTCCTCGTTTTTGTCACAGGTTTAGCCGAAACCACAGGGGTACAAAGCATTTTCAAACAATTTTTCACAAAATTCTTAATTCTAATAATTTTTTCAAATAAAGCTGACAAGGGTGGGACCCTGACTGTGACCTAAGGGAACTTCGATGAAATTTTTTTTCTGCGTATGCTTGTAGAACGTGCCCAAGTTCCTGAGAAATCTAGCTCCCCAGCTCTAAAGGTCCACAAAAAGCGGTGCAAGGGTCACTTAAAGTTCTAAAAACGCCTCAATATACCCATATCATGATTTTTTATAACTGACCCATGGACCATGGGTCATTCCTAAAATTTTTAATGACTTTCAGAGGTGAAGAGCCGAATTCTATCTAAATAAAATTTAATCTCAGATTTGTGCATTATGTGCATTTTGTGAGATACACAGCTGCGTGTTGGCTATTAGAGCGTGGGTTCAAATTGGAGCATGGGCCATAATTAGACGAATTACAGTAATTTTGGTAATTACAAAAATTGCCGAACAAATACTGTTTTTCATATAAGGTTATCTAAACAAAGTATTTCCTAAAAAAATCCACTTCCTACTAGGAAGTTCCTAGTAGCATATTGAAGCAATACCGCCCAGAAAGCTTCTTTTTCCAATATAAATAAATTTTTGCAGCTTATTTTTTTCTTGGTTTTAGGTCTGTTGTCGTCTTGGGTATAGTTTTTGCTAGCAGCTAGATGTCTGATAATTCCCAAGGACGGAGTGGGTCAGCTATTATTAATCGGCCTACTAGATCACCTATATTGACTCGAAATGCTACTATGAGCACAACTGTGCTTTCATCTAATGCAAATGTCAGGAATGGGCAGAATGGAAGTAATGGTGCTAGCTCTTTAGCAATGAATCGGCGAGTGAGTTTGCTGTTTGTTAAACCGGTTTCCTATGGTGATTCGAATATTATAGAATAATTCTTCCCCTTTTTTTCTTTGGCCTTTGCTTTTTGCCCTTGTCTCTCCTGTTGATTTTATGACTTGTGCGTAGGTGCAAGTTAAGCTATTATGACATATTTCCTAAATTATAAGACTTGTCCAAAAGGCTGTACGAAGTTTCGTAACGAAACAATTTCGTAACAGCGCATTTTCATAATAGCGAAATTTTGTAACGAAGATTTTCGTAACAAACGTTTTCGTAACAGCGAAAATTCGTAACGGACATTTTCGTAACAAATTTTTTCGTAATAGCGAATTTTTGTAACTGACAGTTTCGTAACAGCAAGTTCTCGTAACAAGCACATTTTGTAACAGCATATTTTTGCAATAAAGTTTCACTGTTAAGAGATTCCTAACTTAGGGTATCCACGCATTCTTATGCGTGGATACCCACTCTTATTGTATTAATCGCGTTTCTAGGTTTTTGGTGGAGTGCGATTGACCTTGTGTTGGCCACATACAGCTAGTTCGGGTTTTGGAACTATAGGGACTGTTTTTATGCAGCCGCACTTAGACCTGGCCACCTTGACTTTTTCTGGCTGTATGTGGCTATTTACGGTACGTGTCAATGGTTCCGGCGCCGACAGTTTCTGAAAATACGTTTCACAATTGGTTATAACTAACTTTATTGGTTTTTTTCTATATGACACTTCTACTTGACAACGAGACAAAAAACAATAACACAACAACGAAAAGAAAATGACAAGGAAATATATTCTTTACCTTCGGTTTTTTTGGTCTTTTCACCTTCGGTATACCCCCAGCAGTCAACTTCGGTATACCCCAGATCTACCCACATCAGCACATGAGTACTAATCGATATAGCTAACCGATATTTATCTAAAGATATATATCTTGTTAATAGATATAAAAAGTAGGAAGAACCAAATATCCTGGATTCTAGGTTTGTTTGGCCGTTTCGCGACCAAAGACCAAACTTACTCCTCATTGTAAGGGAGGGGGAAGGAAAAGACACATATCTTGGATATATATAAAAGATATATATCTTTGGACCTAAGCCAACTTGATATATATCAATTGATATATGATATATATTTCGGCCAACCGAAGCTAACCGATATAGCTTACCAATTTTACGCATTTAAAAAAATAATACTTTAAAAAATCAACTACTGGGGGTATACCGAAGTTGACTGCTGGGGGTATACCGAAGTTGACTGCTGGGGGTATACCGAAGTTTAGCCATTCTTTATTTTATTGAATGACTCTTCTTTCCGGCGAACTCTTCTCTGTGCTCCCCCAGCATTGAATCCTGTTTCTCCCATGGCAAGAGCTCAATCACTTCCTGTATTGGCCTTCTAAAAAAGGTTAGGTAAACTGGCAAAAGAGAATGAAAATCTAGCCTACCCCTAGCATGAACATTGTGGAGCATTGTGGCTCTCCATCTTCGAAGCTCAGCCAATGGACAGGAATCACAAGACTTGCTGGATCGGTCTTCCCCGCTGGATAGTTACAAAATGTTTATGTGGTTAAGTAAATATTTATATTCTTCTACTGTCTTACCATGTTTTCCAACTGGGCCGTGGCAAAAATAGACTCTATATGCACTTTATGGTCAAGAGTACTTCTCGGAATCATGTCTAAGGCAAGTGAGTGCGCGCATCTCTAACTCTCAAGCCCCCTGCGCCCCCTTCGGGGAGGAAAAAGAACCCCAAGCCCCCTGCGCCCCCTTCGGGGGCGCATGGGGCTTGGGGTTGAGATGCGCACACCCACATACCTTAGACACAAATCACTCGAAAGTGACTCTGGATGCATGAAAAAGCATGCATACCAGAGTTTCTATATGCGGTAGGCCGCAGTATTCAAAACTATGTTCAACATCTTTTTGTTAGTGGCCCCTGTGTGATTAGTGGCCCCCTTTTATTCCCTTCCCCTCCCAATACAGCCCTTAATCCCTTTAAAATTCAAAAAGCGCAAATTCAAAATTTTCAAATTTTGACTGAAAAAACCATGATACCCCCCCTGTGGTTCGAAAATTTTTTTTTTCTCAGAACCGAAAAAACAGCCGGCTTCCTCATGAAATCGTGGTCGAGAAACACGAATATGAAGTTATCTCCTCCACCTGACCCATCCCCGTGGGGGGATTGTAAACTCAAGCCGTACGAGGTACGACTACGAGTACGAGAGCAAAAAAATTGAGGTACGAAGTACGCGTACGACCAAATTCAAAAATTCCGAGCACTGCTCGTAACGCCTGTAAATTTTAATGTTAACCTGGAAGCAGCCTCCTAAATATATTTACCTGAACGGACATGTCTTAGCTCCGGCATCTGCGCGCCAACTCTCAAGAGAAACCCACGGTAGAGCATGTGAATATGGACGTAAGTTCCCAAAATTAGCGATTAAAAACCGGTTCGCAATATGGACAGTCAACTGGCTTGATAAATACTTGCCTCTTGACTACTCACGCTGAAAACTCGGAATGTGAAAATTTGCACATCAAAGCACATCAAACGAATTACTATAATTTACCAGTAGATTCCCCTGTTTTGTTGAGGAGAATACTCGAAAAGTTAGGCTTACTTTGTTCGGTATACCGATGACACGAAACATGTCCTATAGCCCCATTAGTTGTTTTGTATTTCCTATCGGTATACCGATGGCAAGTCCAAATAGTACCCTTTAACGGTTTCGAGTTAAATAGATTTGTGTTTTTAATTAAAAGGTTTAAGATAAGTTTTATCAAGCAGCGTGGATACGAGCGAGGGCTCGCAGCAGGCGAAGTGAGTAAGTGTAAGAGTGAGTACGTGAGATACGAGAGCAGGTAGGTTTGCCATGGGAGTGAGTAGGTGAGACAGAAGAGTGGTTAGAATATATTAGTTGCATTAAGCAGCGTGGCCGCGAGCGCAAATCCCCAAATTTGCGGTCGAGTGAGTATTTACCCAAGGTATTAAGGGTAACCTACTCAAGGTATTAAGATTTCAGTTAAGGCGAAAACACAATGAGGAGGCTGTTTGCGGATGCTAAATCATATTTGTCACACGAAAATGGAAAATCTCGTAGCTAAGATTCAGGACTACAAAATGAGCTATTGATAAATTAGATGTTGTTTAAAAAATTGAGATAAAAAAGGAAAGAATTTATAATGATGGATTTTCATAAAAATTTTATTCGAAATATAAATGAACCAAAAAAGTATGTTATGCATTTACTGGTAATCGAGCCTGAGAGTTCAAAATATTCGCATTATGATATTTTTGATGCTAATCCAACTTTTAATTCTGCACAAGTGTGTCTGATATTGCAACACCGATTTGTCGACAAAATATGGCTCTAAAACCACATTTAAACAACACAAAACTTGGATTAATCGTTTCATGTCTAGACTATCTCCTTAAAAGCTTTCACCCCTCCTTTAAGTAATAATATTTTAAATTGGAATTTAGAATCGCACATATCCGCCTGCTCCCAGCGGCACCAGCAGCAGTAATGAAGCAGCAATTACCTCAGAAAGTACATCCTTTTATGGGAGCAGTGATGAGGCAACCAACCTAATGACAGTAGCCCCGTTTGCCACCCTCCCTCAAAGTAGTTCAATATTTTACTTTGATAATATTTTAAAGTATCCAACTGTCAGGCATTGCAAATCGCAGACTACAAGCGGAATTGAAGCAGTTGGAGGAAGTATCCACTGGCCCGATGCCAGGCTAGTCCTAGGGAAGAGAATATATTACAGTGGACGGCAGTGATTGAAGGGCCAGAAGGCAGTGTTTATGAACGAGGAACCTTCTTTGTGGAGCTGGTATTTTATTTGCATTTTTAAGATTTTTATATACAGGGCTGTTATAAAGCGCTTGACTTAAAAAGAATTAAAAAAATTTCCCAAACCAAAAAATTAATACAGAAAACACAGAGGATGGAACCGAATAAAACTTTTGAATCATGCTTAATAGATAGTAAAAAGAACTATGCCCCCTTCAAACTCCCATGAGCTTGCACCCCACACTCCTGGAGCGGTAGTAACAATCAAAATATATGCGCGGATAAATCCAATTTGCCTAAAAAGGCAAAGGCAAAATTGGCAAAAAGAGCAATTACTTTTGTCTTTATTTGCCCTTTTTAATTTACAAAAAGGCAAAATGCACATGCCTGGGTTATACAGTAGCCATATGTGGAAATGTTTTACTTAAAATGCAGCTAATATTAAGACTTTTTTTTAAGGCAAACCTTTTTCTGCCGTAAAACTACTTTTTTGCCGTAAAAAAACTTTTTTTTCGCAAATTTTTTCTTAATCTAAAAGGAATTTTCACGGCAAAAGAAAATACGAAAAAATTATTTTTGTCTTTTTGTGGTGGAAAAAAAGTAAATCTAGGCAAAAAACTCTTCAAATCAGACGACTAAAAGATGACCTTATTTTCTATCACAAAATAATTTGAAAAAATCGATATTGATCTAAATGTTCCTTCAATCCCGCTATTCTATAACTCGCGAAAACCTACAGCTGTTGTACCCTTTTCTAAGTCAGATTTCCGATTTCACTCTTTCTTTGTTCGTACACCAAAAATTTATTATGCTCTTCCAACCGAAGTTGTTAACTGTAATGCTTTTCAGGAAAAAACTTAAAGAATGTGATCTAAATGCTTTTCATTGTAATTATTAAAGGAAATATGTAATTGTTTTGTCGCGCACTGGTTGCTTAAACAATAAAATAAAAATATAAAAAAAGTATTATTTCTACGGTTAAAAGTTTTGCTTGGTTTTTGGTCATTTTTAGTATTTTACACCGTTTTGGTGACTGAGGCTGGGCAAAAACAGCCTCTATATGCATTTTTGATCAAGAGTCTTGCTCGGAATCATGTCTAAGGTAAGTGAGTGCGCGTCAAGGACCCACCAAGCCCCCGAAGGGGGCGCAGGGGGCTAGGTGGCTTGTGGTTGAGATGCGCACACACACATACCTTAGACACAAAACACTCGAAAGTGACTCTGGATGCATGAAAACATACGCATACCAAAATTTCTTTATGCGGTAGGCCCCAGTTGACAAAACTATTAGGTCGTCCAATAAGTTTTGAGAAAAAGCACGTGGATTCGCTTTAATTTTCAAAGTGCATCATTTGGTACATTTGACAATGATGTCTCTACGTGTCATATACCATTTTGTAGCCCGTTCTCTGTTCTTTAACATGTGATATTGAACAATTCTTTGTTATTGAAAAATAGGATAAAAAATAGGAAAACAAAAAATGTGCATGAATTTACCAAACTTGAGAAATTATTTGTTTTTTTATTTTTGGTCCAATTTTTTATAACAAAGATCCGGTTAATACGACATTCAAAGAGGAGAGAACGGGCTACAAATGGTATATGTGCAATTTGAAAATTAAAGCGAATCCACGTACTTTTTCTCAAAACTTATTGGACAACCTAATATGTTCAAATTCCGTCTTTTTAGGTTCAACATAGGTAACCAAGTCAAAAAATGACCAAAAACCACATCGATAAAAATGGCCTTCCCACAATTTTTCGCCGTTTCTATCGTTCAAGGCAAGTCAAAAAAAACCAAAAACCACTGGGAGACCACAATTTTTTTCGCCGTTTCTATCGTTTTCGGGGCCTAAAAAATACTTAGACCTTGAAAAAACGCATTTTCGGCTCTGGGCAAATGGTGTACTTTAGCCAGTTTCGCTGAAAAAAAAACCTTTTACGCATATTGACGATACTCAAGACGACCGAAGGTAAAAGGTATTTATTTTTCAACAGGTAATCAAATTAAAAATCTTCTTTCAGTCCATAGTTCCAATAGTGACAGTGGGGGTAGTGATGGTCGTCGTGATAATGATAATGTCCTGATGTCTCTCTCTCGCTTTATATCTCAAACTCACCCTTCGGGGGCGCAGGGGGCTTGGTGGGTTAGAGATGCGCGCACTAACATACCATTGACATGATTCCGATCAAGACTCTTAATCAAAAATGCATAAAGAGAGTCTTTTTGCACGGCTCCAGCAAGAAAAATGTGATAAATCATTCAAAAATGCTCCAAAAATACCTTAAAATGACCACGTGTGAGACAAAATTTTTTTGACAAAATTAAAATTTATTTAATCAGAAAATGTTTAGAAATGCTTCTTTAATCGTGTTGAGCAGAAAAAATGAGTTCGGGAGGTGATTTTGGATCACTTTTCAAAAAATCTGAGTATGGGGGGACTATAATGGTACCCTCGTTGAATTTTTTTGTTGAAATGAAGCCAGTTGTTTGTTATCGAGCGCAGATATTTTTGGGTGTTTCTGAGGTCCATTGCGCGAAAGTCATACGGTATTATATTCTCCGGACACGCAGTCGTACCGTAATTTCGTCTCTTTTGTACTTATTATTTTCGCTGTGTATGCTGAAACTCTTTATCTGATTCTGGACTGTCATACGGCCAGCCCAACGGATGTCCTCTTAGTTTGTTTAAGCGTCCACAATGAATTTTTTTGCAATGATCAAAACCATCCAAATCTTAGATATGTTATATAACTCATGGAATTATTGAAAATATCTAAGATTCAGGTGGGTTTTGGTGAAGAAGTTTTTTTAACGTAGTGGACGTCCAAGTCAATTCGTCCACAATTTTTTCATCATCTCTAGAAGCCGAACAAAACGTACTATCCAACCTAAAATTATGTGAGCTCTATATTTTTAAGGAAAAAAAAATTTTGGCAAAAAATTTCCTGCAATTTTTTTTCCTTGGTCTCCCAAGCTGATTTTTTTCAGATTTTTTTCTTTCAATTTTCTCAAAAAGCATGTTAATGCACCTTTGGCACGGCGACAATTCCGCGGGAGACATTTCCGCGATGGATAATTCCGCGGAATTTCAATTTTTGACGTCCCTGCTAGGCAAAAAGCGAATTCTGACACCGGATTCTTGTTCAGCATGGTCAATTGCATACCCAGGTGCCTTTATATCTCAAACTCAAACTAAGATACTGAATTTTTTTGGGACTTAGTAAGGGGCTTGGTGGGTCAGAGATGCGCGCACTAATTTACCTTAGCCATGATTCCGAGCAAGACTCTTGATCATAAATGCATTTAGATCATAAATGCATTTTAACTAAGTTCATGGTAATGGTATAAACCTCTTCCACTCATTTAGGAAATTCAACCATTAGGTCATCTAAGAAATCTGGTCATCTAAGAAACAGATAAAGCTGCTTGGAGAAACTGAACTTCTTGCTTTCGATGCCACATATAAAAAATCTCCGCGAAGCTCTTACCGACTGTTCTGCGTCTACGGTAGACTCGATGGCAAAGTTCTACCAATCGTGTGGGTGTGGATGCGCAAAAAATCGAAGGTAAAGCATCGAAGGGCGCGGGATGCCCTCTTTTGTATGCCTGCTGCCAACTACAAACTTCGTTTTACAATAGCTGATAAGTTTTCTGAAAAGCAGTATTGAAAGGTGAATAGATTATGTATGTGTGGCCTATTTTAGAATTTGAAGGTCAACCGGATGAAGCACTTCAAGAGATTTTCCCTCATCTTATTCGACTCCGGTGTTTCTTTCACCTCAGGCAGACCACTCAGCGTTGGGCCAAGGGACATGGTTTGTCGGCATTCTTCAAAAGACGCAGCAGCATCCCCTTTGATTTAAAGGTATCGTTATTCATGACTAGTACTCACTTATTGCCAAATACATCTTTTAATGCTATCTTTCTTGCCATTGCCAGATATTTTGCGAGGATATAGAGCTCTTCTGCATCGACTTCAAGAGTTGACAATTTTACGAAATTATCGAAGAGGAAAAAACCAGAATCGATGGTATGAGCTTCGATTAGAATCAGAGGGTAATTTTATTGATTTTTTAGCTTTCATTCTTTATTTCGAAGAAACATTCCTGCTTCGAAGTAGCCTTATGCCTGGCGGGCCGTTCTTAGTACCGCGTTTCGAAGTTTCGGATTGGAATAACTTTGACTCCATTGCGCTAAACGATCTTCCAATAACAAACAACGACGCTGAAGGTAAGATTAAAAAGTGTGTAACTTGGTTACCTGTGATTATTATCTGGATCCAATGGTCGATATAAACAGCACTTTGGCGGTCTTGAAAAACCTTTGCGTTTCAAAGTGATGGAATGGATGAAATTTCAAGTGCAAACAGTGGAATATGATATTGAAAGGTTAAATTTCGTTTTTGAGCCTTCAATTATAGCCTGATGCTTTTTAAGACACGAGGATTGTCCTTCTAGTAAATGGGTTCGTAAGACTTCATGCCAAAAGCTAGAGGAATCAAATTTTCGTAATCTCCTGAGTGAATGGTTGCAAATGAAATCAGAACTTCAACCAGGCGCTGTGCCAGAGTATGGCAAATACATCAAGTTTCTCCAAAGTGTATATGAAAACTTTCGACGTCGCCATCTCCTTGCGCCGTTGAGCCTCCTGGTCAAGATGGAGAAGATGTAGAAGTGGATGAAATTGAACTTATGGGTCTAAACGTTGATGACTTGGATGCTCCACCAAATCAAGAGTACCTAGATAACGAAGATTTGGAAGATCTCAATTAATTATTCGTTTTGCTGATTTGTTGTAAATGTTATTTGGTGTGAATGAAAGTTAAAGGGTACCAAATTTTCGGTAATTTTTTGCCAGAAAAAAAAATTTCCGTAAACCGACCGATCCAAAAAAACCGATTGAATCCAACCCTAATAAAAATGATCAAAAAGAGTAAATAAACACTTTGGCACTTATGCCGTTGGGGCCCCCCCTCTATTTTGTCATTTATGAACAAACTGTATATTTTTATTTGTATTTAACAGGGTACAATTCAGCAACATGGGACCATAAATAAAACATTACATCAGGACCCTTAAACTTCTTCTTCCAAACATATTCAGAAATATAGAAACATTCGCAAGTGCGCTTAGAGTGCAAAAGTTTCATATGCTGAAGCCATTCGATGAATTCTTCATTTGTCCACTTCAATTTTTCGTACAATTTTTTTAGAGTTGTGTTTCGAAGCTCTTCCATTGCCAATATTGTATCTAGTAACAAAAAAAGTTACAGACGAACACAATAAACACACATGTTAAAAAGTGCCAAAATAGAACGGCATAAGTGCCAACACTTTTTGAGACTTTTCGAGAAAAAAATTCGAAAAAAATCAATAGGGTGAACCAAGGCATGTTTTTTTTTCTAGATGCGCGAACGATATAGAGCCAATTATGTGTCGAAATTTGTTCGTTAAGACCAAAGTGTCGATAAGACTAATTGAAATCGCAATACTCTCTGTATGTATCCACTCCAAGATGGTGGGCCTGAATTTCGAGAAATCATTCTGAACTGGAAATCACTAAACCATTACATTTTGGCATGAGTATTTGCGTTGAGTACGTTAGTAAAAATTGTTGGTTTTCTGTCGCCGAATTTTCAGGCTGTACTCAAGTTGACCAACTGGATGTCCACCCGGTCAAGGATTGACTACCTCAGTTTATAAGTTGCTGTAAAACCAGGTTTTGTTCTTTAGAAACCGCTCTTGGCATCTAGTTTTAATATAGATAGTATAATTTGTTTGCCCATTCAGAATAATTCCTCAAAACTTAGGGTTGACCACCTTGCAGTGGGTACCTAACTAGGGTATTCTGTGGTAGCCAGGCTAGTTATCAGCAAAAACTGGGGTTGCGCCTCGGTCATATGATTGGTTATTTTCTGGTCATATGATCAAAAGGTAGTCATTTTCTCTTATTTTCAGTCATTTTCCATTTAGACATAGCAGTGACAAAAGCTTCGAACCCGCTGTTTTGGTGCTGGGGTTTATTTGATTGGAAGACTAAAAATGAAAGAAAACAACAAGAAAACCATATTTTGCCAGCCGCGCTAACTCTCAACTGGGAATATCGCTGCAATCCACCCTGTAACCTCCAGTACAGTTAACCCTCCAGTACAGTTAACCCTCTATCACAGTTAACCCTCTATCACAGTTAACTTTCTAGTACAGTTATTACAAAGAAAATGACCAAATATGACAATCACATGACCGGATTTGAAAATGACCGGTCATATTCCAACCCTAGTAGAAACGCCACCTAAAAGTGTCCCGAACTGCTGAAACAGCAAAAAATTGTTGGCATTTTGCCGGGCAGGAGAAGAGTGCGCCAAATCACTTTGCGACAATTCAATTTGGGCTAAAATTTGGTCCAACTCTTCTCCTGCCCATTTTTGCGTTGGCATTTTTACTGATAGCCCTCACACATACTAAAAACAAAACAAAAAAGACGTTGACATGTAATCTCTGAGAAATTTTTTAGGTCTTCACAGAGAATTACCCATTTGTGGCTCCTAAAGTAAATGTTTCTATAAGATTCAGCACATTATTTATTGAAAGATGTTCAGGTGATATTTTTGACACGCATCTACCATTGCAACATAAACTCCCAAGGCAAAGTATGCATGGATCCAATTTCCAGTGGCTGGAAGTCCACCATGACTATTTCAACTATACTGCAGTCGTTGATTTCTCTGCTGTATGCCTGCAATCCAAAAGATGCACTGGTACCGTCTATTGCAGAGCAGTATCTAAAGCAGCCAGAAGAGTATGATAAAATGGCAAGGATATGGACCAAACGATATGCCCAGTAAAGATAATTTTCATTAAAGTTATTAGCATTCTAAATTATTGCATTGGAATTGCAAATGCTTTCATTTTGTGTATCTGATAGTCAAATAAAACTGCGATAATAAGTAGATGCATTCAGTACATGCTGTGCAAAATTGAAAAAAATTCGAAAATTTCGCTGAAATTCGGTGGGACAAAGCTTTTTTTTTGTGCAAAAAGAATTTTTTTGGTGCAGCTTTACTTTTTTTTTGGCGCAAATTTTGGTTTTGTCCAATTAGGTTTAAATTTGTTAACTTTTTTTAAAAGTTATTATATCATCAGGTAGCCCTGCAATTCTAGTTTCTAAAGATGTATTAATTATTGCATCATCTCTAAAAAATGTAACACAAAAAAATTAAAAGTATGAAGCAAATCAGAACAACAATTCATTTCATACTAATAAATTTTGTTTTACATTTTTAGAGATGATGCAATAAATGATACCTCTCCAGAAACTGCAGGGTGTTTCAAGATTTTCCCCCACTTTTAAATGATCATAACTTTTCTTATACGCCGTTTTTTGAAAATCTATTTTTACAGATCGACTCAATTTGCGATGACAGTTTTTTAGCATATAATGTCAAAACCACAATTATGGCTTGGTTCCCCTGTGGTTTGCGCCTTACCTATCCAGAGATCATTCACAGACCAGGACACAAACCACAGGGGAGACCAAGCGTTTAAGAAAAGTTATGATCATTTAAAAGTGGGGAAAAATCTTGAAACACCATGTAGAATTGCAGGGCTACCTGATAGTGTAATCACTTTGAAAAAAGTCTTATTACACCAAAAAAGTTTTGTCCAATTCGGTGACTGCTAAAATTTATGGCGTTGCTTGTTTGTGAAATTTTTTGAATTCGCGCCTTTTCGAACTTTTATTTTTAGTTTTGTTTATTTATTTTAAAAATGTTAACTAAGGCGACGCCTTAGGTACTCTCTTACATTTAAGTGCAAGGTAGGCCAGCGGACGTTAGGACGGGCTTAAACGTGTATGCCAAACAACTAGTATCTTAGGGATTTTTTTATTATGTCACTAGTTGGTCGATTTACCATTCTTTTTTCTCACAAAAGAATTCAGTCAACAATATAACCAGTTTTACATTACAAATGTCGAAGATTAGGGAATTCGAAAAGAAACTAAGGTTTTGATAAATCAATCCAGCGACATTAAATAACCATTACGGTAAATTGACGGTACTTGTTCACTTAGGGGGGCGCATTTTATAATATTTGTAAATCATGTTTAAACGTCGTATCCCAAGCAATTTTAATATGCTACAAACAATAAAAAAAGTTGTTTTCTGATACTTTTCTACAGGAAAAATCAAATTTTTGAAGAAAAAAAGTTGGACATAATTTGACTAAAACTTTGATTAGCCTTGGTCCCCCAAGGCAAAAAGTCAAATTTCAGTCAAACATGTTTTTTTTCAAGAATTTGATTTTTTATGTAGGAAAGTGTTAGAAAACAACTTTTTCTTGTTTTCTTGTTTTTTTCCGGTTTTTGCTAATTTTCGCCTCTAACCGCAGTTTTTTGGCTATAATCGCGAAAATAACTCAATCTAACATTTTATTGAAGCGATATAACATGTTGCAAACAATAAATTCATTCAATATTGTATTCATCGACAAAATTTAATTCATATTCTTGGACTTTTACGTCATCAGGAACAGTTGACGGAGCTAACTCCAGCTTTTTCAGATTCGCCTCAATCAAAATGATCATCTCCGCCGTAGCATCGCGCATCCTAAATATTTTGCTTACGACTTTTTTGTTGGATAAGTAGAGGTGTTTACCTATTTCTCAGTGTGTTAGAATAAAGAAGACCGGCGATAGAAAATGTTCGTTCACTGCTGACTGAAGTTGCCGGAACACAAAGTAGAATTTCAGCACCTTTGGAGATAGTCGGAAATCGTTCCTTGTTTTTGCGCCACCAGATAAATACGTCATCACTCCTATCAGGTCTATCACTGTTGTAATGACTTAATAACTCGAAAGAACTTCCAAATTTTCGCTGTCTTAGCTAGCGGCATTTTCTGAAAATTATCCAACCGGTAATAAAGTGACGAAATTAGTGTAAAAACGGAAAATTTTTACTGCATAATTTTATTTTGGCAGGTCATTTTATCCATTGCTTAAACCGGAAAAACCGGATCTTGACATACCCGGTATTCGGTTAACCGAGTTTTTTCGTACCCGGTTTTCGGTTCCGGTTAATCGGGCCAAAACCGGTCCGGGTCGGTTAACTGACCGTGAACCACCCTAGTTTGTAGCATACAAAAATCACTTAGCAGACGTTTGAACATAATTCACAAAAATATTTCAAAATGCGCTCCCCCTAAGTGAACAAGTGCCAAATTGACCGTTCGTATTGTTCGCAATAATATTGACAACCAGGGATTCGGATATTTTTGTTACAAGATTACGAAAAAATCTTTTTTCCTATTTTTCTCAGTAAGCCAGTGTTTTGCATTCAAAGTTTTTATTTTTCACGTTTTCAAATCTTGAAACCAGTATATTTATTTGTAACGGGCTGTTCACAATGCATCCGTATCCGTGACACGGTCCGTGTTTTCGCCCACAATTTTCGTACGGTCCGTTTCAAATGCAGGTATTGGAAATTTTGGAATATTAGGAAAAGTGACAGGAAAGTATGTCGTAAGCACAGTTTTGAGCCAAAAAAACGATTTTAAATATTACTTTATAGTCTGGACAAGAAATATCTTGACTCAGGTGGTGCTACTCAGGTGGTCCGATCCAGGTGGTCCAGGTAACTGGACCTGGATAGCCTAAACGAAAATCAGTCAAAATTAATATTAAATTATCCTATCATACGTAAAATCTTATAAGGAATCTGGTCGAAAGTATCTGTTTCAAAATTAAAAAGACGTTAAACATATGTTTGTTGAGCCACTCATAGTCTTAGGACTCGAAAGACCCATAGAACATTTAGAACCACCTTTCCTATGGTTAAAATGTTGGCTGAATTAAATTCTTTGCCAAAACTATAAAACAGAGCTGTTAACCGCCTAAAACCAACCTCCACTTCCCCCTCCGAACCTCCACCCCAAAAATTTTTCCCCTCTCCTTCCACCTCCACCCTCCATGCCCAAAAAATTTTCACTTCCTCTTCCACCTCCACCCTCCATGCCTAAAAAATTTTCACTTCCCCTTCCACCTCCACCCTCCATACCCTAAAAATTTTCACCTCCCCTTCCACCTCCAACCCTCCACCCCAAAATTTTTTCACCTCCCCCTCCACTTCCGAACTTCCGGACCGGAGGTGGAAGGTGGAGGTTAAACCTCCCCTCCTGGAGGTTCCTTCCGGAGGGGTTAACAGCTCTGCTATAAAAATGAAATTTCATGCTAAATAGTGATGAATTGGGTTTCAAACAAAAGAATTTGAGAAATCAGCAGTAAATTTTGAGGGCCAGCAAAAACAAATTAGGGATCAACAATGAATGTTGACCGACAACATTCATGAGGGGGGTTCAACACTTTTGTTAACCCCCAACAAAATGTTAAACATCACAATTATTTTCTAAAATAAATTTTAAATTACCGCTTTTTCGTATTCTTTGACGCAATTCTGCAAAATGGTGAAATTCTGTCACACATCCTCTGTTGGCTAAGTCTATTTTTTTCTTTGTGCTTAGCGATGTCACTGCAGTCGAACCCCGGTTTAACGAACTGCGTGGGGTCAGAAAAATGTTCGTTAAAACGTCTAATGCTTGTTAATCACTTTTGAAAAATTTACAATAGCAATTTTGATATTCGAAAGTGTGTTTTTCGGCTTTTTTCGCAAAACAGGTTCGTAAAAATAAGTAGTTTAAAACCGGGATATTCGTTAAATTGGGGTTTCTTTAAATAACTCTTTGCCTTCATCACAAATTTACGCTCTAAAGCACTCTAAATTATTTCTTGATCTGTTTAACGACCTCCGTGGGGCTTTAAAAATAAAATTGAAAATTAAAATTGAAATAATTACGAAACCAAGCTACAAGCTAAATCTTCAGAAAGTTTCAACAATCGTGTCAAACTCAAAAAACCACCATTTTCTCACTAATTACTGCACCATTTCTTGAAAAATTTTATTTATAATTTTTTAATTGAAATTTTAATATGTAACTATTTTTTATCCACTCCTCTGTTATGTTTTTTTCACAGAAAAGAATATTCGTAGTGTGTTTGGGACCTAATATAGATACAGGTACAGTAAAGAGTGTAATCTCTTTAAACATAGAACTTCTTCTTTAACCCATCAACTGGCAGAAAAGAAAAAAGTATATACCAAGAGTTGGATAAATTTAGGTTAGTAGCTATGAATCACAATAATTTTGAGAATTTTGAAAATAGGCGAGGCAAGTCCTTACGTACACTAATATTTCAAAAATGGCCCAGTAATTTTGTGTCACCCCAATTTCCAAAGCAGCTTGCGGCATCTAAATCTCCAAAAGTTTCAAATTCAATAAAGTAAAATCAGAAACGTTCATCTATGACCAGACTTCTAGAATATGTATCTAATCCTTTCAAAAAAGAAGGAAAATAGAGTCTTACTTGGGACCTTACACTTGTATCTGATTAGTTTTTTGAGCTCAATCAGGTGGTATGTTTATTTTCTGAAGATGCCCAATAAAATTTTGAAAAAAAACCAAGCTACAACCACCTGAATTTTTGTCCAAATGCTCATAGTTTTTTGTGGAGTTTTGGGGTCACTTTTTTTGGCTTAAAATGTTGTTATATTTGCTTGTTGTCTTGTGACTCTTTGCACTAGTTCTGTTGAATTTTTCACGTTGAGCATTTAGACATACTTTTTACAAAATTTTCTTTTAAAAGTCGACAGAAATAAGCTGAACAAAGCAGGGGTGGGCAAAGATCAGATCAGATCGCCAAAGATCAGATCAGATCGCCAAAGATCAGATCAGATCAGATCGAATATTCGTAGTGTGTTTGGGACCTAATATAGATTCAGGTACAGTAAAGAGTGTAATCTCTTTAAACATAAAACTTCTTCTTAAACCCAGCAACTGGCAGAAAAGAAAAAAGTATATACCAAGAGTTGGATAAATTTAGGTTAGTAGCTATGAATCACAATATCGATCTGATCTGATCTGATTTATTATGTCATCCAAATGCTTTGTCTCGAAAAGATTCCTGTTAGTTTGAAATTCAAACCGGATCGAACTTTCAAACTAACAGGAATCTTTTCGAGACAAAACATTTGGATGACGTAATAAATCAGATCAGATCGATCTGATCTGATCTTTGGCGATCTGATCTGATCGATCTGATCTGATCGATCTGATCTGATCTTTGGCGATCTGATCTGATCGATCTGATCTGATCTGATCTGATCGATCTGATCTGATCTGATCTTTTGCCCACCCCTGGAACAAAGTACCCTTCAAATTTCAGTACCAAGGAAACATCTGGTTTTACTTCTTTTCTTGTAATTTCTGAGTGAAATTTGTTTCAATTTGGTGCTGATTTTTTGCCTATCATGTAGCTCTTGAATTCTTCCACGAGTATTGACCAAGCATTGACCAGTTATACAGGAGTATGACACGCTTTTGAACTGCTTTGATTGGTTGACTCATTTTTTGCGCACAGATTGCAGCTCACATACACTTATTCGAAAGAGCATGTCCTAGCGGGGGTTTTAACTCGGGTAATATTTAAATCTGCCCGCTAATCTGTGAAAAATGCCCCCTAATTCAGGGAAAAATGCCCCCTAATTCAAATTGCCCCTAATTACTGATAAATGCCCCTGATTTCTGAAAATGCCCCTAATTTTCTGAAAAATGCCCCCTAATTTTTTTCTCGGTGACTCACTGCGTTAATGTTACGCCGGAGGGTGATTTTGTACGCTGAACACCATTTTTGTGTTCCTCTCTTTTATTTTCAAAGTATTCAAGTAATATTGGGTTGGTCAAAAATTATCCGGGATATTTTATTAAGACTTATATTTTATCAATGTTGCAATCATATCTAATCTCTTTTCATACCATTTTGTAGCTCTGCATCTCCTCTTTCAAATGGCATATTAATCTTAAAAAATAGACTTTCTGAAAAAATGCAAGAAATCTGAAAAAATTGGAATAACTTGGATTTTGGCCATTTTTTCAGAAAGTCTATTTTTTCCAAAAAGCCATATCTCAACACAAGGATGAGATGGCTGCCAAAGAAAACGAGCAGGAATATACTTTTGATGGTATGTCGTAGATGTTAACTGGCCTTGTTATGTCGTTGTTCAAGTGTGAAAATAAAGTTATGATGTTTAGACTTGTTTGGATGAACCATTGTAAGATTGGAACAAAAAGGGAAAAACTGAAAAGTGAAAAATGAAAAATGTTTTTCATTTTTTTTTCATTTTTCATTTTTTACTTTTCATTTTTCAGTTTTTCACTTTTCAATTAGTGGGATAGGCCCCTGGTACGCGCGCACCCCCTACTTCGACGGTCTATATCTCAGCTCAGAGAAATTTTTCTGCAAAACTGTTCAATGCATTTTCTAACCCCCGTGAGCTCTACCGATTCCACTTTTTGGATTTTGCTTGAGCACCCGAAATTTTCAAGGTTGACCCGAAATTATTAAATTTTCGGGGGCTTGAAAATAAGCGCGCATGCGCGCTTGTTAGAGGAAATACGGTAGGTAGATATCACAGTCAATCGAAATTCCTCTTATTCTGGAATTGAAAAAGTTAAAAAAAGCAACTAAAACGGACACTGTTATCGTGTCCAGCGTGCAAAATCACTTCTAGGAGCAACAATAACGAAAAATAGTATAAGAAAAAGATTAGGGGCATTTTTCAGAAAATTAGGGGGCATTTTTCAGAAATTAGGGTGCTTTTTTCAGTAATTAGGGGGCAATTCGAATTAGGGGGCATTTTTCAGTAATTTGGGGGCAAAATTAAATACCACCCTTTTAATTCATCACAGACAGAGATTGGGTTTGGAGATATGTCATTTCTGCTTCTCGGGAGGTTCTTCACCTTGCCTGAAATGGTCGAGAACTGAAAACAGGTTATTGGGTCACTTCATCACTAGCATACACCCACACTCCCTTACACATACCGGATGTCAAAAAGTGCCGAATATCGGATATCTGGTGCAGCCCTGTAGTAGACGTAGTAATTTCAGAATTAAAAACAACTAGGCATTGCAATACTTCTCACTACTAGTCTACAGTCTAGAGCTTAGCAAATTTATTTTTTATGCTGGAAGTAAGTATGAAAAAGAATGCCCATCTACTCAGCTACATTTTGAGCACAAACATACCCAGGAAATATTAGTTTTTATTGTCTTGACACAGTTCTTTTCAAAACAACATATTTTTTGTTATATCGCCTAAACCATACTATATCGCCTAAACCATACTATATCGCCTAAACCATACTATATCGCCTAAACCATACTATATCGCCTAAACCATACTATATCGCCTAAACCATATTATATCGCCTAAACCATACATATTTATAAATTTGACTAAAAATGTCTAAGAAACAAAACGTTGTGTATTGTTTTATGAAAAATAAGTGCTTGGTGCAAGTTTTTTGTCCACTACTGTACCCAAGAGTCTGCTTAAAAATACGCGTCGATAACACAATTTTGCAAGCTCAAAATTTTCACTTTTGCAGTTTTTAGAGGTTATATACAGTCAAACCTCGTTTATCCGGCACCCCCAAAAGTTCATTCCCGCCTTGGGTCCGACACTTTTTTCAGCTCAATTTTCGAAGTCTTTTGCTAAATGTGATTCGCTAGTCTAGTCCGAAAAATTGCAAGGATTCTGTTTTTGCCGGTCGTTTTTCCAAAATCTTTAAATTTCGCCGTAAAGACCTGCAGACCTCGGTTATCCGGCACCTGATTTTCAAAAAGGGGTGCCGGATAACCGAGGTTCGCGGGTCTTTATGACGAAATTTAAAAATTTAGGAAAAAAGACCGGCAAAAACAGAATCTTTGCGATATTTCGGACTAGACTGGCAAATCACATTTAGCAAAAGACTTCGAAAATTGAGCTAAAGAAAATGTCGGACCCAAGGCGGGAACGAACTTTACAGTTAAACGAGGTTTGACTGTAGTATACATAATTTAAGTTACGAAATGGTCGAAGACACGTCTGCGAGTGATAGTGCCACGCCCTATTTTCAAGTAGCTTTCTTCAGTTCGGACAAAAGGTTCGTAATTTCTTGCTGCTTAAAAAATAATTTTTAGATACTGCTTCAAATAAATTTTATATATACTGTACCATTGTTCAGTGTATTATATCCGCTCTATGCGCTGATTTCAATTATTTAGAATCTCCGGTATCCCTGAACATCCTTTCAATGTGCCGACTTCCTCTGTGGTCGAGCAGCTCAATTTGGTCGTAAACAAAACTTTAGAAAACGAAAATGGTGAGTTGTACTTATTTGCCTATATAAACATAGTAACTTTAATTTTCGTTTTTAGAGGACTGGGAGCCTACGTCATTTGATTTCCTAATCAATGGAGTTTTGCTTCGAACAGATCTTTTAGAGTTCGTAGAAAATCATGGCCTCTCCTCCGAAAGTGTAATCAAAGTGGAATGCATATTGCAAGAGCTTGCGCCGGAACCAGACAAGGATTTGCCAGAGAATGATTGGGTAGCTGATTTGAGGGCTAATGCCAAATTGTATTTTTTTGAGCTGTTTAGTAACCACCTATAAGGCATTATTTCAGTCTCTTCTCGGTTAACTACAGTGGTGAAATAAGCATTTGGAATTTGGCAAAAGGCACGAAGCTAGTCACAAAGAAAATAGATGTGGACCCGCTAAAGTGCATTGATTTCCTGGAAATCGATTCAGGTATGCACTTTTTAGTCATGGATGAATATGTTTTCCGGTTTTAAAAGAAGATGTTTTAGAGCAGTACGTGGTTGTTGGAGCACAGAATCAAGCGCTGACTCTGCTTAAAATCTGCGAAGAAGTTGTTGGAAAGAAGTCGACAGGAGAGCTTACGCCGACAATCATATTCCGTGGACATCAGCGCAGCGTTGAGTGTGTAGCAGCCAACAGCGACGCAACTAGAATAGTATCTGGCAGTTTTGATCAGTGCTTGAAAGTATGGAACACACGAAAAGGTACTCAATTGACTGTAATCATAGTCGAGTTGACACCTCAACTTTTTAAGGGTCAACTTTTTGAAAAGTGCTAAAATATAAATTTTTGAGAACAAAGTGCCAAATCTGATATTTGTGATCCCCACTCAACTTTTTGGGCTCTACGAGATGGTATTAACAGAAATTTAAAATCTTGTCTCTACAAAATTTTAGCAAATGTTGCCCCCTAAACTTTCATCACCCACTGATTTTTATACGCCAAATATTTGTAAATCATTCGAAAACACTGTACGAATGTTTGTGTAGAACTCAAACAGTTGCTGTAGGGTCATAAATATCAAAATAAAAGAATTTTAAGAAAAATATTGGTATTTTTTGAATATAAGAAGAAGCTGACCCCAACTATGAGCAGTGCCATTGATGACTGACTTGTAGTAATAACTAGTCTTTTTATGTAGATGATGAGGAGAACACATATGTGCCTTTAAATAACGAGACGGTTAAGAAAGCTAAACCTGAAACAGTGACCAAGACTCCCATGGTGACCTTGGAGGCACACAGAGAAGCAGTGACAGGTGCCAAATGGAATCCAATCAATGAAAAGCAGGTGGTTACGGTTTCTTGGGACCACTCTATGATCGTGTGGGATTTAGAATTGGCAGGTAGGTTTTAGCTTTCAAACTGTCTAGTACTAACCTTCATTTCGAAATTGGCAGGGCCGGCTGGCACAATGAACTCGAACAAGTCCTTCACCTCAGTTTCACTAAATCACGCTAATGGGATGGCTATCACAGGGTAAATTTCGTTTTCGCAATAAAATATATTGAGTGGTATCTTCAGTTCTGCAGATCCAGTCATTCGTTTGTGGGATGTGCGCAGTAAAGGTAACTCTGCTACTTGCTGATATTTCCATGCAGTTTACTAGTTTTGTAGAGGGCTCTATGGTCAAACAATCATTTCTGGGCCACCAAGGCTGGATATCGGATTTGAGTTGGGCGCCCCATGTAGATCACTTATTTGTTTCTGCCAGTTTTGACAATTCGGTAAAGATGTGGGATGTTAGGTTTGTTTGAAAAAAATCCATGATTTCTTATCGCACAAAACTTATATTTGTGTTTTAGAAGTCCTAGGGCACCGCTATACAATCTGATCGGCCATGAGGATCGCGTTCTCACAGTTGATTGGTCCAACCCAGAGGTCATTGCTAGTGGTGCGGCAGACTCCACTATCAAGACGTTCAAGCGCTCCTAGTTGTTAGAAGAATTTGTTATACATGTTGTTATTTGTTGGTTGTTGACTGTTAAAGAAAAATGAAGGTTATTGATCACTACTGTTTTAACTGACTCTTAGGTTTTCTACCTTAGCTATCAATAAACTAATACCGTCAACTATGTAGTCTAATTCTGTCGAATTATAGGGTATTTTCAATTTTAGTGATAAAAAGTCAACATGGGCAAGGGTTTCCAAAATTTCATGTCCAAGAAGGACTTCCATCCTTCTGCGTGGTGGAATTTGAAGAAGGTTAGTTTGATTAAAATTTTTACACCGACTACTGAATAGCAAATTGTTTTTAGAAATGGGAACTTGAGCAAAAGGATGAGCTGGAAAAGAAGCGCCAAGAAGATCTGCGAGTGCAGTACGAAAAGGAGCAGGACATTCTCAACAACAAGTAAGATTGTAGTGTTTTTCGGCTATAAATTAATTTTCAATTGGCTTAGAGCACTGCTGGGAGATGAAAAAGCTCGAATCGGATTGTCTTTTATGTATGATGCGCCAGCTGGGATCAACCGTAAGAAAGAGGAAGGACCAGAGCCGAAGTTCGAGTGGCAGAGGAAGTACAACGCCCCTCGTGAAGAGTAAGTGCTATTCTCGTCTGAGCGATGATCTTTTAAGAAGTATTTCTCTTTTAGATGGGCTAAGGGCAATGAGCTTATCCAGGATCAGCCGTTTGGAATTCAAGTGCGTAATGTGCGTTGTGTGAAGTGTCGGACATGGGGCCATTTAAACACGGATCGAGAGTGTCCTTTGTATGGAATGAGTGGGAATGCTGATGATCACGGCTGTAAGTGCTTATATAGAATTTTTTGATGTTTATAAAAAAAATTTTTAGATGCTAACAATCCTTCCGACTTGATTAGAGAGATGAAAGCAGAAAAAGATTCTGAGATGGAACATAAGCCAGACACTTCTTCTCGAGATTTTAAGCCAGACATTAAGCCACGAGTGGATTTGCAGGCGTCGGTGCAATCCATCAACCGCAAGTCCAAAAGACCTGGATCCGAATCAGAACGTGAAGAAGCGGAAGAAGATGACGATGAAGAGGCAAAGCCAGCAGTGCCGATTGATCAGGATCAGCTCATTGATGACATGAGAGAGGAACACAACCTACGGTTCAAAACTGGCGTACTAATGGGTGTTCGAGCTGATGAGGGGATAAGGGTAATTAGACTTTAATAATTATCACAGTCATTAATTTTTCACATTTTCTAGAACCTTACTGCCACTCACGAAGATGATGACGATGAAGTGGGACAAGGTGGCAGTCAATCCTTTGAATCTTTCTTGAAGACCTTGAGTGATAAGAAGCGGAAAAAGATTTTAGAGTAAGTTTTCTTTGTCGCGTGAGTTGTTAGACTTCTGAAACCCAATTGAAATTTAGAAAGATTATGCATGGAGATGTCGGCACTTCATCTAAAGATCACAAGAAGAAAAAATCATCCAAAAAGAGCAAAAAGGATGAGAAACATAAGAAAGAGAAGCACCAAAAGGAAAGGCATCGTCGACATTAGTTCATCTGATTTTGGTTCTGTATGTTGTAAGTATATTGAATTGGCGGATAAAGTCCTTGTAGTGAAACTAAAAACTTTGAAATTGCGTTTCACTTTTTTCGCAGGATTTTTTTTTGAAAATACTATTTTCTTGCAGCTCGAAAAAGGCCTCAGACAATTAATGATAGGTCATTCTTGTTATGATAAGTGCCGCTAATTTTTTAGCCCTGTTACATTGTGTGCGTTTTTAATTTTCATTCCTAGACTTCAACAAATCATGACGGCGCTCAGGAAGAGGCTTTTTGGTGAGGATGGAAATGTTTTTGAAGCGAGATTGGACAGCAGCTCCAAGTCATCTGGTAAAGAAGCAGCGTCGATAACTAATCCATTGGAAGATGCGCGCCTGTTTGCTAGCGAAGAGGAACGTCACGAGGGTCTAGCCAATGAGTTGCTGCGCTTGACTAAATCTATGAAACAGAACTTTTCCATCGCTGGCGGTGTAATCAAGGATGATAATATGGTTAGTTAAACTCTCTTAGAAATCGCCTTCAGTATTTTCTAGGGAATTTTTTACATCTTTCTTCTTGCAGACGCTAACAGCCATGCAGAGTGTAGCAGAAGCAAATCGCAGTAACTTGGAGCGAGAAGGGAAACGTCTGGAACATCATGCCTCCAAATCTTGCTTTGAGTGGACTATGCTGCTTATGGTTGTGTTCATCATCTGGTCTTTCATTGCTATGGTGGTCTTCATGAAAGTGTTCCCCAAAAGATTTTGAGCTATTCTTCATCAATTTACAGTTAATTTATTTGTCCTATACTTTGATGTCATGGTTGAGTGTGATAAAATTTTTGTCGCTAGGAGAGCTGTTCAAATAATTGTGTGAAAAAGATTGCTAATACAGTCGACTCTCCTCAAAGTTGGCGACATCCTCATAGCAACATCATTTTGGCAGTCCCTTGGAAGGTCACTATGAAAAAACTCGACTGTGGTGCTGATGGTCAGATGGGTACGCCTATGGTCCAAGACCCCAGAAAAGTGCATAAAACACGCAGTTTTTTAAAGACTGGCGCCTGGTGGTGTGACCGGCGCCGATTTTTTCAGCCGCACATGTATGTAGCTCATGACACACAGCTTATTTCTGCAGCGACTGTAACGCGCATGTTTATCTTACCTCAATGCTAACAGATGTTAGAAAAAGTCTAATATAATATTATTGTAAAAGTGCAAAACAGTGTTAGAGCATAACAAGAAAAAGATTAATGCGTGATTTTAATTTTTATCTTTAGATATCTGAAGCGTGTATATTGCAGTGGATAGGTTGAAATGAATAAGTTAACTGTTTTGGTCCATTCAATCCAGGTACAAGTAGTGAATCTGGATGCAAATCTCTTTCTATCATGTTTGCTTAAAAAAGCTTTTTCGTGCACTAATTTAGATACAGTCAAACTTCTCGTTAGTGTACACCCTCCCATTAGTGTATATATAAGACCGACCACTTTGGTTGGTTTTCAAAGACAAACCTTTATACGTATACTCACATTAGTGTAAACCCGAGGTCGGCTCCTTGGGTGTACACTAATGAGAACTTGGTTTGGTTGATGTATGGATGTGGATCACTAGTCGTTCTCTCCCAAGCCAGTAGCAGCTGACTCTTGAATTTATCGACGATAGTTGGTATTCGATAGACGATAGTCTATGAATGTGGAGAACATGACTGATTTATTCGAAGCCGAAATGCAAACTACTATGTACAAACAATCTTATCACTCAAAAACGTGCAAATTAAAACGATTTTTTGAGTTATTGACTTACTATGGGGAACATGCTTTTAGGGGGCCCGTCTATTTTGCAACCCCCCTCTGAGGGGCCCCGTCTATTAGAGAGAATACAGTATCGAAAAACTTTTAAAATAACAGAAATTCTTCACAAGACAAACAAGATTTATTTCCGTATTTCCTCTAATAAGCGCCCTCCCCAAAAATCCGGAATTTCGTAAATTCATTTTTCGCCTTTTATACCAATTTTTTGGTTTTTAACGCAACGTACGTTATATACCAAAATGTAGCTGGGAATCTGCGCTACATTTTGGTATATATAATATATATAACATATGTTGCGTTCAAAAACAAAAACCTGGTATAAAAGGCGGAGAATGAATTTAAGAAATTCCGGATTTTGGGGAGGGCGCTTATTAGAGGAAATACGGTACGTTATTTTCGGTTATCGGGACCACCACTATTTAAAAAAATTTGAATACCATAATCTGCGTCCAAAAACAATTTTAGAACATTTACTGGCGTTTAAATTTTATGGCTATATACAGGAGGAGCTCTTAATAGGAGGTCCCGATAACCGAAAAGAACCAAGATTTATTTGAAAATAATTTTTTTGACCAATTGAATGTGGATCAGTTGACCTAGAGTCGTGTATATTAGATGATAGAAATTCGTGAATAGCTGAATTGGTCAGCCAACAAGTTCGTCAACATTTTTTAGCTTGACATCACGTTTTTACAACTCTATTAATTTGAATCATTTTATTTCTTAGTTAGGCGCAGGTGAGGAGTCAACAGATGGACTCAAAAATGTTTTCCAACCTATTAAAACTCCGAGCTAAGAATACACCACATTATACGAATTTAAAATCGATTTAGACCCGGGAATGAACTCTAGAGTATCCATTTGCTTTGAGCGCCGTCATTGACTTATGAATGAATCCCCTACGAATTTGCTTTAGATGAATTGACCTTCAAACTCCAAAACTTTTTTATTGAAACAAAAGATCCCAAGTAAAAAAACTATCTTTGTACTTGCTACCACTAGTGATTACATGAACAAACAGCAGACAAACAAAATAAATAATCATGGTGTAATAACATTCAGTTCTTGCATCCCAAACAAACACATCTCTCTACTTGTTGGCTGAGTTCACTCGCAATGCACGTCCATTGAAGTCGGCTCCGTTCAGTTGGCTTATAGCGTTCTCAGCTCCTTGAGCATCGGCGAACTCGCAGAACCCAAAGCCTTTTGGTCGGTTGGTTTCTCGGTCGTAGACCAGACGGACATTGGTCACATTGCCGGCTTGGCTGAAGAAGTTGCCGAGGTCGTTCTCAGTGGTTTGGTATGGAATGTTGCCAACTGAAAAGCAATAAAAATTATACTTTAGGATTGAAAACTCAAAATTTTGGCTCTATGTGGGTACTGGTGCGCAATACGGTACCCCAAAAACATATACCACAAAAATGTGTCTAGAAAGATTTATTTATTCAAATTTCCGCATTTACATTAAGTTTTTATTTTAAAGTATGGTGGGTTAAAATGTCGTGTTAAAAAAATATTTCTAGATACATTTTTGTGGTACATGTTTTTGGAGTACCATATTGCGCACCAGTTCCCTATGTGTGCTTCAGGGCTGCACCGGATATTAAAAAATATCGGATCGGATATCGGATGTTAAAAACTGCCGGATATCGGATATCCAGTGCATCCCTGGTGTGCTTGTATTAGTACAAAAAACTGATTTGGATGGCAAAAGTGGATTTTTCAAAAGAAAAAACTATCAAAAATTTTTATTAGCGACCTAAAAGTTTAAAAATATTCTATAAAATTTTTGTGGCATTATGAAAATATGAAAAGCTGTAATTTAAAGGGGGAGGGAACTTCATTTACGCATCGCCTAAGTCACAGTGATACGAATACCACTGGGTGCAAACCTTATTTTTGTATCTCCTTTTATTTACAAGTTTGGTGTCATAATGATCCTGACAATCTTGGCTATCCGACAAGATCATCAGCGCAGGCGTTCACACCTACTGGAGCTCATATGCAGGCTCAAAATAGGCTCAATTTCCGAAAAGCGATCGCTTTCGGGATTTTTCTTTGACTGGGTTAATCGGTATTTTCTGACTTTTTCTACAAGTCACACGTTTTATATACTAAAATCCAGCCAAGATTCTAGGCTTTCATTTGGGCTATCATACAGACGAAAAAGATATAGATTTGGTCAGAGCTAAAATTCAAAAAACATTCAACGATATCCAATCCCATGCCAATGGCATGATGCCATCCTACACAGTGCTGTACTTTTCATTAAATCCTAAAATTAGGGCATTTGCTGATAGCAAAGCAGTTCTGCGATCGATTGCTTGACAGTTTTTAACTCTAGACGTCAGTGAACTTGCTGAAAAGTAGAGTTAAAAAATAGGGTATCAACCCAGGGGGATTTGAACCTTCGACCCTAGGCGATGCGTATATAGATTTCCCCTCCCCTTTAAAATTAAAAAAAAACCTAAAATATTGAACTAATGTTTTTAACTTAAAAAAATCAATCGAGAGACCAAATCAGCTTTTATTGCAGGCATACCAGCATCCATACAGACAAAATATTTGAATTATTGAACAAGGAACATCAAATCCATTTACTTGCAAACCAAATTCCAAACAGCTCTCAGGAGAAGAAAGCACTTTTGCGGATGTAGCCAAACAAAAATTGTGTCCTACGGTATCGAATTTAGTGCTTTTTAAGCCAAAAAACATTATTGTAAACATTAACATATAATTTGATTAGTTTTAAAGGCGAATTCTTAGACTTTAGACTTGAGAACGAGTCTTACTCACCTGATTTGGTTTAGGCCTTCTATGGCTTTTGAGTGTGGCAGGCAGTTGGCTTCTGCGCTCAAAATGTGGGTCAAAGACCATCACAGACACAAATATTTCCACAAGGCAATAATGCCATAAGTGTATTATAAAGTCCCGTTACCGCAAAAAACATTACCGTAGACGGAGAAACCAGAAGACTGATTGGAAGACATTTTCTTTGAGTTTTGGGAGAAAAAACGGAGACGAATAAACCTCAAAGGCGAATAGAAATTGCGTAAGAGTTTTAAAAAATGAGTTGAAATGTGAAATGGGTACCCCAAAAAAATTAACGATGTACTCTCGCAATTCAGCCAACTGGTTCTAAAGAGAGTTGCCTGCTGGTACGGTAAGTGGGATTTTGAGTTGAGTTTTCGAATAGAAAATAAATGAGATCTTTTAATGCTTTAAGACGCAAGAATGAGCAATAAAATTAACTCGTTCGTAAACGAGACGATCACGGAAAAATTTAATCGTAGACAACCGTATAACCTCAATGAGAAAGGCACCATCCAATAACCTTTCCATTTTCTCTTAAAATTCTCAGATTCAAGGCCAGTTTTAATATACAATTCCTAGGTTTTTTAGGGCTCTAAAATACACGGACGTGATTTTCTAATTGTGGTTAGAGTATCATAGTTAGGGTTCGACATATGTGGTTAAAAAACCACATGTGTGGTTTTCGGCGTTTTCGCGCAAATTTTAACATTCAAAAACCACATAAAAAACCCCATGTGGTTTTTTATGTGGTTTTTTTCACCTTGTATTTTTGTGGTTTTTTGACGTGGCTAAAAAACCACATGCCTTTTTATGTGGTTTTTTTGTGGCTATTTGTGGCTTTTTGATGTGGCTAAAAACCACATCTCTTATTTTATTTCTGATACTCTTTAAACAGTTTTTTAACCTTTCATCAACATTTTTTGATTTTCTTGCATTGTAACACACACTTCATTGAAAAGAGCCAGAGTATTTATTCAGTTTTTTAAATGAAAAAAGTTTGTGATAAATTTCTGTAAAAAAAGTGTGAAATAAGTAAGTAAATGCAGTAAAAAAGCTGAAGTTTTTACAAGGTAAAATAAAGCCGATAAGAGTTCTATTAGAAAAAATACGGTGCTCTTTTTAGTCTGTCAAAATATTCAATTTAACTGCCAATTTCATGGAAAATCCTTGAGTTCAATCGCTGCTTTCGCTTTTCCCTTCATGTAAGCGTCTTTAGTAGATTCTTTCAACAAACTTGCATGCTCTCGGTTCAGCCACCATCGGAGTATGCTGTAATAAAAATAAATTAAAAACCCAATTTCATAATGCGAGTAGACTTACTAAATGACTGTAGCAATTGCAAGAAACAAAACTCCAACTTCGATTGTCGTGTTGATGCCGTCTCCAATATAAAAATTGGGCACTGGAGTAGCTATCTCTGTTGTAGATAGTGTCAATTTTAATCAATTTCTCGACAAATTTGCAACTCTTGTGTAAGAATTTTTTTCATACGAAAGTTATCTCATCTCTAAATTTAAATTTTACCCATTTTTTAAAAATATTTTTTTTGCAAATTTATTAAAATATCCCTAATGAGGGAAAGGGAAATACTTCTGTTGCGACAACTTTATTTTTATAAAAGCCAAATATTTAGAATAGCTCGCAAAAATGCTCATTTGCCTATATTATCTGAGAATATTATGCCATGCGCAAAGACATTGACTCGGAAACTTGAAAGCGCTGTACTTAAAGCTAAATCATCGTCTTTGACAGATGTTTATGAAATAATGAAGCAAAATGGGTGCGCTTTCACTGTTGATTTCTGTCAAAAGGGTGCCGATTATATGGCGTTGACTGGACATTTTCTCGATAGCTGGTATGTTTCACAGAAACAAAAATCTCTTAATCAACAACATTTTTTAAGGCAACTTAAATCTTTTGTTGTGTCTTTTCTACCTTTTCCTGCAGAGATTACTAAAAATAGAATCGAAGTCAAACACTTTTTTGTTGAAACATTAATGACGCTAGGTTTCACACTTGACGAAATATCTAAGTCGTTTGTGATTACCGATGAAGGCAGTAATATGCTTGACATCGGTGGTGACAATCACGGACGATGCATTGCAAATACCATAAGTAAAAGAGTTTTGAAACCCTACAGCAGATCGGTCTTACCAGAAAATGTCAAACGTGATTGTAAAAAAGCACAAGATTCTATAAAAAAAATGCAACAGTTTGTTGTCAAAGGTCGGCGAAATGAAATTCTAAGAGCGGAACTAGGAACTGCTTTAACTGTTCCTATAGAAACTCGGTGGTCGTCAAATCTATCAATGGTCCGGTCTTTTCTCGGAAACCTTGATAAAATTGCTGCTGGAATTCAAAAACACGCTCTTAATTTGCTTGGTGAATACTCAGAAATTATCGAAAATCTGGATGTTTATCGTGCTTGTGAAGCAATATTAAAACCTTTGGATGATTTAATCAGAGAATTAGAGGTAATCAGTAGTTGTCTATAATTTGGTCTGAAACCGATGATTTAGGGGGAGAACTACATAACGTCCAGCCTTATTTTACCAAACGTTACCTTGCTAGAGCATACCTTGACTAATTTAATCGAAAACAATTCTTTTCTAAGTTCTTTAGCAAAAGCTGCTCTTGAAGCGCTTGAAAAGAAATTAAAAGGAATAAATAAAAACATGCTTTATTGTTCCGCTTTTGTCGACCCTCAAATACGATCGCAGTTAAGTACATTATGCGAGAAAGTCCCACGTTGGAGCATGAACGAGGTTTGAGTAACTTTTGAAAAATTTTAAAATTAACTTTAAAAGTATTAAGATAATGGATGCTGTTAAAAAAGAGGCTCAACTTGTTCAGCCACAAGTTTATCAAGCGTGGTCTGACTCTCAAAAGCGCACAAATCCTCCGCGACGTGTTTACTTTGGTGCTGGAGAGTCAGCTTCTCCCCAACTAAGTGCTGAGATTGAAAAATATTCCCATCTTCCACCAACTGAATCAACTCTTCATTTTTGGAAAACATATGAAAAAGTATATTAATGCAGTTATTTCACGTTATTAATCCTTTTTTTAAGGATCTTCCGATATTAGCTATCATAGCTAAGAAGTTTTTTTGCATTCCTGCTTCTTCAGCTCCAAGTGAAAGGGTTTTTTCGGCATTGCGTTGGATCAAGCATGAACTAAGAAACAGATTTACAGATGAACACATTTCGAATATTATTACGCTTCGTTCAGTTCTCGCAATGCAAAAAACTCATTAAATACCCTGGCTTTATTTTAAAAATCCGTGCTACAATAAAACAAAATTGATAAATACTCTGGCTCTTTTCAATGAAGTGTGTGTTACAATGCAAGAAAATCAAAAAATGTTGATGAAAGGTTAAAAAAAACTGTTTAAAAGAGTATCAGAAATAAAATAAGAGATGTGGTTTTTTAGCCACATCAAAAGCCACAAATAGCCACAAAAACCACATAAAAGGCATGTGGTTTTTAGCCACGTCAAAAACCACAAAAAAACCACAAAAATACAAGGTGAAAAAAAACCACATAAAAAACCACATGGGGTTTTTTATGTGGTTTTTGAATGTTAAAATTTGCGCGAAAACGCCGAAAACCACACAAGTGGTTTTTTAACCACATATGTCGAACCCTAATCATAGTAAGCACAAATGCTAAGTTTGGCACGTTAGCACATGCAGCCAGGTCCCGTAACGACACATACCAAAGGGTTAACACCAAATATTAGCAATAAACCAAAGGTGCATTGACCAGTTTGAAGAAACCATAGCCTGCAATACAGAATATATAAAACGTCGCATGGAAAGTGGATATAGAATGTCGTATAAATCCCATAAATTACAAAGATGATTTTGGAAACAGCAAAATGGTAAACTGGCCATAGATTTAGTACCCTAGTCCTAGGTCCTACAACAAAATTCGGAACTTTTCAATACCAAAAACTCAGGGCCAAACAAAGGCGAAGATTAATTACTGAAGCACTTTATTTCGAAATCAAACTTCAAACATAAAACAAAGGGAATCAAATTACTCAAACATCAATTGTCATAGATATAGGGCAGTGGTCTGACCCCAAAACATCTGAGTGAACTTTACAATCAACGACTTTGTCAATAATTCTTTTGCTGATGACAAAGTAGTCAATTCTCCAGCCAACATTCCTTGATCTCGCATTACCCAAGTAAGACCAGAATGTGTAGACATCAGCTTGTGTTGGATTCATACTGCGCCAAACATCAACGAAACCGGCCTAAAAAGTGAAAGATTATTTTAACTAGATAGAAAAAATTAGTGTAAATGGAACCTCAAGCAATCGAGTGAAATCTTCTCGCTCCTGATCAGTGAATCCAGCCGTCTTATTTCTGTTTGAGACAGGATTCTTCAGGTCTGAAATTTTAACGGCATTAAAGTCTCTAAAGCGCAATGGAAGATGACTTAAAAGCCTTGAAATTATCTCACCGATTTCCTGATGAGCAACATTCATATCACCAAGATAGATGACGGGCTTGAGCTTGTCCAACGAGATGAGCCTCTCCAAGATGAGATCCTCCCATTTCTTTCTCCTATCCAAATTCACTAATTTTTGACCGCTGTTTGGCACGTAGACACCTTAAGAAACCACACATATAAATAAAGCTTTTGATGAAACATTATGTGTTACAGTTTACTTCCGATAAACCGGCACCCCTGGGGACTAGCCTGGGGCGCAGGTTTATTGAGGGTGCTGGTGTATCGGGAGTGAGCTTTGTCGAATTTCTTTGTCAGCCGGCCAAATCTGGCTTTTTCACTATGCCACTACTGCTTTTTCACTATTCACTATGCTTGCCGAGAGTGCCGGTTTATCAAGGTGATGGTTTGTCGAAAGTGGGCTGCACAAAGATTGGGAAAGAGAAAAAGAAGACAAACCGATCAAATAGTAATTCTCGAACTCCGCTTGAATCCACCTAGCTTGCTGATCAAAGCTCTCGTCGCCAACGCAGCATTCCACCGATATCGGCTTTTCGCGAGACAGCATTGCAACACCGGAATGACCCTTCTTCTCCTTGGAAAAACACAGCTTCTTGTACGGATAGTAGGCAATAGATTTGATCTCAGGTGGCAGCTCTTCACATTTTGTTTCCTGCAGGAAAACGACATCGGCATCCCATTTTGCTAGCTCTGTGTGGCATCCTTTCTGCAAAAATAACAGTTGAAATCAACGAAATTGCACTGATAAGGGTGAAACCAACTTTGATACATGCTCGAAGTCCGGCAACATTCCAAGAGAAAATTTTGAGCGGCTCTCCTTCCCTGCGTTTCTTTATCTCAGGCGTATTCTCATTAGTGGATGTTCCAGCCTTTGTTTCAAAGATAGCAAAATTTTTTCTCTTTTTCGAGACGGCAGCCATGACCTGTCGCACCACTTGTCTTGAGAGCAACAGCAGATTGAAGTCTGAAAAAATATAAGATTATATCAGACAGAATTGAACTTGGACTAGAAAATCAAGAATCATATCGTCATCAGAATAAAAGATGAGGTAAGCTGAAGTAAGAAACCCTACTGTTGCTATAAAACGCTTTTTTTACCCCTAAAAATTTTTTTTTCTACCATGAATATGTGTTCCAGCTATAGTTGTCAGAAGATACAAAACACCAAAAACTCGATGTCACTTGCATATGGTAAATATCCAAACAATTTTTTTCAAAGTCATAATACCATCAGGTAGCCCTGCGATTCTAGTTTGTAACGACGTATGATTTGTTGCAACATATTTGCAAAATCTAACACAAAAAGGTAACAGTATGAATCAAATTATTTTTCCGACTCGCTTCAACAATTTTGTGCTAGATTTCGCAAAGATATTGCAACAAATAATACGTCGTTAGAAACTAGAATCGCAAGGCTGCCTGATGGTATTATCACTTTAAAACAATTGCTTAGATATCAAGCACTATTCAACTTTTCTCTCTGAAACTAAAAAAAGAAGGCACTTTCAGCAAAAAGAAGGCGCTTTTCAGCCAAAAGAAAGACATTTAATAATTGTCCAATTTTTTTATGATAAAATTTTGATTTAAGCTTTTCCAAATGCTTTCAAATAGGCTTTAGAATATAAAAGCACAAAAATTAACGGTTGATTACAGGATTTATGAGTAACTGACCAAAATCCACTTGGATTCAACCTTAACCTGATAAATCCACCTAAATATTCCCAAAGGATCTAGCTCAGCCCAATTGGGTGCATCGACACAGGTCAAGATTGCAATCCACGTGCCAATTCTTAAGAACATTTTTGGCACCAGATGAGTGTTGACAGAACCATTCATAGCATCCAGTCTTCTCAGATTACTGTGGATGGCAAAATTAACCAACAAAGTTCTTCTTTAGGAGTCCGTTATATCGAAAGTTAACTGTACTAAAAAAATTAACTTTGCTGGAGAGTTAACTGTATTGGAGGGTTAACTGTATTAGAGGATAACTGTTAGCCCTATTTTAATTTGTTCTTTGTTTTCTCAATGAAACTTGGCAAAAATATAGGGTTGTTACACAGTTAACTCGATTTTTCAAAAAAATTTGCCCTTATTTCTTGTTTTTAATTTATTGTTTTTACTTTTAATTTCGAACTTTTAATTAATCTACCTGCCTGCCTTCGGCAGGCAGGTAGAAAATCTAAAAAAGTCAAAATTTTTGATGGAAAGCGGTCGGAAATAACGTTTTTTTCGGTTTTATATTTGTAAATCATTCGAAAACACTGTACGAATTTTTGTGTAGAACTCAAACAGTTGCTGTAGGGTCATAAATATCAAAATAAAAGAATTTTAAGAAAAATATTGGTATTTTTTTGAATAGAAGAAGAAGCTGACCCCAACCATGAGCAGTGCCATTGATGACTGACTTGTAGTAATAACTAGTCTTTTTATGTAGATGATGAGGAGAACACATATGTGCCTTTAAATAACGAGACGGTTAAGAAAGCTAAACCTGAAACAGTGACCAAGACTCCCATGGTGACCTTGGAGGCACACAGAGAAGCAGTGACAGGTGCCAAATGGAATCCAATCAATGAAAAGCAGGTGGTTACGGTTTCTTGGGACCACTCTATGATCGTGTGGGATTTAGAATTGGCAGGTAGGTTTTAGCTTTCAAACTGTCTAATATTAACCTTCATTTCGAAATTGGCAGGGCCGGCTGGCACAATGAACTCGAACAAGTCCTTCACCTCAGTTTCACTAAATCACGCTAATGGGATGGCTATCACAGGGTAAATTTCGTTTTCGCAATAAAATATATTGAGTGGTATCTTCAGTTCTGCAGATCCAGTCATTCGTTTGTGGGATGTGCGCAGTAAGGTAACTCTGCTACTTGCTGATATTTCCATGCAGTTTACTAGTTTTGTAGAGGGCTCTATGGTCAAACAATCATTTCTGGGCCACCAAGGCTGGATATCGGATTTGAGTTGGGCGCCCCATGTAGATCACTTATTTGTTTCTGCCAGTTTTGACAATTCGGTAAAGATGTGGGATGTTAGGTTTGTTTGAAAAAAATCCATGATTTCTTATCGCACAAAACTTATATTTGTGTTTTAGAAGTCCTAGGGCACCGCTATACAATCTGATCGGCCATGAGGATCGCGTTCTCACAGTTGATTGGTCCAACCCAGAGGTCATTGCTAGTGGTGCGGCAGACTCCACTATCAAGACGTTCAAGCGCTCCTAGTTGTTAGAAGAATTTGTTATACATGTTGTTATTTGTTGGTTGTTGACTGTTAAAGAAAAATGAAGGTTATTGATCACTACTGTTTTAACTGACTCTTAGGTTTTCTACCTTAGCTATAAATAAACGAATACCGTCAACTATGTAGTCTAATCCTGTCGAATTATAGGGTATTTTCAATTTTAGTGATAAAAAAACATGGGCAAGGGTTTCCAAAATTTCATGTCCAAGAAGGACTTCCATCCTTCTGCGTGGCGGAATTTGAAGAAGGTTAGTTTGATTAAAATTTTTACACCGACTACTGAATAGCAAATTGTTTTTAGAAATGGGAACTTGAGCAAAAGGATGAGCTGGAAAAGAAGCGCCAAGAAGATCTGCGAGTGCAGTACGAAAAGGAGCAGGACATTCTCAACAACAAGTAAGATTGTAGTGTTTTTCGGCTATAAATTAATTTTCAATTGGCTTAGAGCACTGCTGGGAGATGAAAAAGCTCGAATCGGATTGTCCTTTATGTATGATGCGCCAGCTGGGATCAACCGTAAGAAAGAGGAAGGACCAGAGCCGAAGTTCGAGTGGCAGAGGAAGTACAACGCCCCTCGTGAAGAGTAAGTGCTATTCTCGTCTGAGCGATGATCTTTTAAAATTTCTCTTTTAGATGGGCTAAGGGCAATGAGCTTATCCAGGATCAGCCGTTTGGAATTCAAGTGCGTAATGTGCGCTGTGTGAAGTGTCGGACATGGGGCCATCTAAACACGGATCGAGAGTGTCCTTTGTATGGAATGAGTGGGAATGCTGATGATCACGGCTGTAAGTGCTTATATAGAATTTTTTGATGTTTATAAAAAAATTTTTTAGATGCTAACAATCCTTCCGACTTGATTAGAGAGATGAAAGCGGAAAAAGATTCTGAGATGGAATATAAGCCAGACACTTCTTCTCGAGATTTTAAGCCAGACATTAAGCCACGAGTGGATTTGCAGGCGTCGGTGCAATCCAGCAACCGCAAGTCCAAAAGACCTGGATCCGAATCAGAACGTGCTAGTGGTGCGGCAGACTCCACTATAAAGACGTTCAAGCGCTCCTAGTTGTTAGAAGAATTTGTTATACATGTTGTTATTTGTTGGTTGTTGACTGTTAAAGAAAAATGAAGGTTATTGATCACTACTGTTTTAACTGATTCTTAGGTTTTCTACCTTAGCTATAAATAAACGAATACCGTCAACTATGTAGTCTAATCCTGTCGAATTATAGGGTATTTTCAATTTTAGTGATAAAAAGTCAACATGGGCAAGGGTTTCCAAAATTTCATGTCCAAGAAGGACTTCCATCCTTCTGCGTGGTGGAATTTGAAGAAGGTTAGTTTGATTAAAATTTTTACACCGACTACTGAATAGCAAATTGTTTTTAGAAATGGGAACTTGAGCAAAAGGATGAGCTGGAAAAGAAGCGCCAAGAAGATCTGCGAGTGCAGTACGAAAAGGAGCAGGACATTCTCAACAACAAGTAAGATTGTAGTGTTTTTCGGCTATAAATTAATTTTCAATTGGCTTAGAGCACTGCTGGGAGATGAAAAAGCTCGAATCGGATTGTCCTTTATGTATGATGCGCCAGCTGGGATCAACCGTAAGAAAGAGGAAGGACCAGAGCCGAAGTTCGAGTGGCAGAGGAAGTACAACGCCCCTCGTGAAGAGTAAGTGCTATTCTCGTCTGAGCGATGATCTTTTAAGAAGTATTTCTCTTTTAGATGGGCTAAGGGCAATGAGCTTATCCAGGATCAGCCGTTTGGAATTCAAGTGCGTAATGTGCGTTGTGTGAAGTGTCGGACATGGGGCCATTTAAACACGGATCGAGAGTGTCCTTTGTATGGAATGAGTGGGAATGCTGATGATCACGGCTGTAAGTGCTTATATAGAATTTTTTGATGTTTATAAAAAAAATTTTTAGATGCTAACAATCCTTCCGACTTGATTAGAGAGATGAAAGCGGAAAAAGATTCTGAGATGGAATATAAGCCAGACACTTCTTCTCGAGATTTTAAGCCAGACATTAAGCCACGAGTGGATTTGCAGGCGTCGGTGCAATCCAGCAACCGCAAGTCCAAAAGACCTGGATCCGAATCAGAACGTGAAGAAGCGGAAGAAGATGACGGTGAAGAGGCAAAGCCAGCAGTGCCGATTGATCAGGATCAGCTCATTGATGACATGAGAGAGGAACACAACCTACGGTTCAAAACTGGCGTACTAATGGGTGTTCGAGCTGATGAGGGGATAAGGGTAATTAGTCTTTAATAATTATCACAGTCATTAATTTTTCACATTTTCTAGAACCTTACTGCCACTCACGAAGATGATGACGATGAAGTGGGACAAGGTGGCAGTCAATCCTTTGAATCTTTCTTGAAGACCTTGAGCGATAAGAAGCGGAAAAAGATTTTAGAGTAAGTTTTCTTTGTCGCGTGAGTTGTTAGACTTCTGAAACCCAATTGAAATTTAGAAAGATTATGCATGGAGATGTCGGCACTTCATCTAAAGATCACAAGAAGAAAAAATCATCCAAAAAAGAGCAAAAAGGATGAGAAACATAAGAAAGAGAAGCACCAAAAAGAAAGGCATCGTCGACATTAGTTCATCTGATTTTGGTTCTGTATGTTGTACGTATATTGAATTGGCGGATAAAGTCCTTGTAGTGAAACCAAAAACTTTGAAATTGCGTTTCACTTTTATCGCAGGATTTTTTTTGAAAATACTATTTTCTTGCAGCTCTAAAAAGGCCTCAGACAATTAATGATAGGTCATTCTTGTTATGATAAGTGTCGCTAATTTTTTAGCCCTGTTACATTGTGTGCGTTTTTCATTTTCATTCCTAGACTTCAACAAATCATGACGGCGCTCAGGAAGAGGCTTTTTGGTGAGGATGGAAATGTTTTTGAAGCGAGATTGGACAGCAGCTCCAAGTCATCTGGTAAAGAAGCTGCGTCGATAACTAATCCACTGGAAGATGCGCGCCTGTTTGCTAGCGAAGAGGAACGTCACGAGGGTCTAGCCAATGAGTTGCTGCGCTTGACTAAATCTATGAAACAGAACTTCTCCATCGCTGGCGGTGTAATCAAGGATGACAATGTGGTTAGTTAAACTCTCTTAGAAATCGCCTTCTGTATTTTCTAGGTATTTTTTTACATCTTTCTTATTGCAGACGCTAACAGCCATGCAGAGTGTAGCAGAAGCAAATCGCAGTAACTTGGAGCGAGAAGGGAAACGTCTGGAACATCATGCCTCCAAATCTTGCTTTGAGTGGACTATGCTGCTTATGGTTGTGTTCATCATCTGGTCTTTCATTGCTATGGTGGTCTTCATGAAAGTGTTCCCCAAAAGATTTTGAGCTATTCTTCATCAATTTACAGTTAATTTATTTGTCCTATACTTTGATGTCATGGTTGAGTGTGATAAAATTTTTGTCGCTGGGAGAGCTGTTCAAATAATTGTGTGAAAAAGATTGCTAATACAGTCGACTCTCCTCTTGTTGGCGACATCCTCATAGCAACATCATTTTGGCAGTCCCTTGGAAAGTCACTATAAAAAAACTCGACTGTGGTGCTGATGGTCAGATGGGTATGCCTATGGTCCAAGACCCCAGAAAAGTGCATAAAACACGCGGTTTTTTTAAAGACCGGCGCCTGGTGGTGTGACCGGTGCCGATTTTTTCAGCCGCACATGTATGTAGCTCATGACACACAGCTTATTTCTGCAGCGACTCTAACACGCATGTTTATCTTACCTCAATGCTAACAGATGTTAGAAAAAGTCTAATACAATATTATTATAAAAGTGCAAAACAGTGTTAGAGCATAACAAGAAAAAGATTAATGCGTGATTTTAATTTTTATCTTTAGATATCTGAAGATAAATGGTATATTGCGTATATGGATATGCAGTGGATAGGTTGAAATGAATAAGTTAACTGTTTTGGTCCATTCAATCCATATCGAGGTACAAGTAGTGAATCTGGATGCAAATCTCTTTCTATCATGTTTGCTTAAAAAAGCTTTTTCGTGCACTAATTTAGATACAGTCAAACTTCTCGTTAGTGTACACCCTCCCATTAGTGTATATATAAGACCGACCACTTTGGTTGGTTTTCAAAGACAAACCTTTATACGTATACTTACATTAGTGTAAACCCGAGGTCGGCTCCTTGGGTGTACACTAATGAGAACTTGGTTTGGTTGATGCGTGGATGTGGATCACTAGTCGTTCTCTCCCAAGCCAGTAGCAGCTGACTCTTGAATTTATCGACGATAGTTGGTATTCGATAGACGATAGTCTATGAATGTGGAGAACATGACTGATTTATTCGAAGCCGAAATGCAAACTACTATGTACAAACAAACTTATCACTCAAAAACGTGCAAATTCAAACGATTTTTTGAGTTATTGACTTACCATGGGTAACATGCTTTTAGGGGGCCCGTCTATTTTTCAACCCCCCTCTGAGGGGCCCCATCTATTAGAGAGAATACAGTATCGAAAAACTTTTAAAATAACTGAAATTCTTCACAAGACAAACAAGATTTATTTCCGTATTTCCTCTAATAAGCGCCCTCCCCAAAAATCCGGAATTTCGTGAATTCATTTTTCGCCTTTTATACCAATTTTTTGTTTTTGAACGCAACGTACGTTATATACCAAAATGTAGCTGGGAATCTGCGCTACATTTTGGTATATAACATATGTTGCGTTCAAAAACCAAAACCTGGTATAAAAGGCGGAGAATGAATTTAAGAAATTCCGGATTTTGGGAGGCGCTTATTAGAGGAAATACGGTACGTTATTTTCGGTTATCGGGACCACCACTATTTAAAAAAAATTGAATACCATAATCTGCGTCCAAAAACAATTTTAGAACATTTACTGGCGTTTAAATTTTATGGCTATATACAGGAGGAGCTCTTAATAGGAGGTCCCGATAACCGAAAAGAACCAAGATTTATTTGAAAATAATTTTTTTGACCAATTGAATGTGGATCAGTTGACCTAGAGTCGTGTATATTAGATGATAGAAATTCGTGAATAGCTGAATTGGTCAGCCAACTAGTTCGTCAACATTTTTTAGCTTGACATCACGTTTTTACAACTCTATTAATTTGAATAATTTTATTTCTTAGTTAGGCGCAGGTGAGGAGTCAACAGATGGACTCAAAAATGTTTTCCAACCTATTAAAACTCCGAGCTAAAACTAAATGATCCTGAAAAGGCTCTCTATATAAAAGGGTACTTAAAATAATTAGAAACGAGATACAAAAATTCTTGGATCTTGTGTTGTTTTTATTCGGTCTATGATTAAGCACAGGGTAGGCTAGAGGACGTTAGGATAGACTCTAACATGTTTTATATCTTTTTATGTATTGAGGAATACACCACATTACACGAATTTAAAATCGATTTAGACCCGGGAATGAACTCTAGAGTATCCATTTGCTTTGAGCGCCGTCATTGACTTGTGAATGAATCGCCTACGAATTTACTTTAAATGAATTGACCTTCAAACTCCAAAACTTTTTTTATTGAAACAAAAGATCCCAAGTAAAAAAACTATCTTTGTACTTGCTACCACTAGTGATTACATGAACAAACAGCAGACAAACAAAATAAATAATCATGGTGTAATAACATTCAGTTCTTGCATCCCAAACAAACACATCTCTCTACTTGTTGGCTGAGTTCACTCGCAATGCACGTCCATTGAAGTCGGCTCCGTTCAGTTGGCTTATAGCGTTCTCAGCTCCTTGAGCATCGGCGAACTCGCAGAACCCAAAGCCTTTTGGTCGGTTGGTTTCTCGGTCGTAGACCAGACGGACATTGGTCACATTGCCGGCTTGGCTGAAGAAGTTGCCGAGGTCGTTCTCAGTGGTTTGGTATGGAATGTTGCCAACTGAAAAGCAATAAAAATTATACTTTAGGATTGAAAACTCAAAATTTTGGCTCTATGTGGGTACTGGTGCGCAATACGGTACCCCAAAAACATGTACCACAAAAATGTGTCTAGAAAGATTTATTTATTCAAATTTCCGCATTTACATTAAGTTTTTATTTTAAAGTATGGTGGGTTAAAATGTCGTGTTAGAAAGCAAAAAAATCTTTCTAGATACATTTTTGTGGTACATGTTTTTGGAGTACCATATTGCGCACCAGTTCCCTATGTGTGCTTCAGGGCTGCACCGGATATTAAAAAATATCGGATACCGGATATGAAAAAAATATCGGATCGGATATCGGATGTTAAAAACTGCCGGATATCGGATATCCAGTGCATCCCTGGTGTGCTTGTATTAGTACAAAAAACTGATTTGGATGGATTTAGTGGATTTTTCAAAAGAAAAAACTATCAAAAATTTTTATTAGCGACCTAAAAGTTTAAAAATATTCTATAAAATTTTGTGGCATTATGAAAATATGAAAAGCTGTAATTTAAAGGGGGAGGGAACTTCATTTACGCATCGCCTAAGTCACAGTGGTACGAATACCACTTGGGTGCAAACCTTATTTTTGTATCTCCTTTTATTTACAAGTTTGGTGTCATAATGATCCTGACAATCTTGGCTATCCGATAAGATCATCAGCGCAGGCGTTCACACCTACTGGAGCTCATATGCAAGCTAAAATAGGCTCAATTTCCGAAAAGCGATCGCTTTCGGGATTTTTCTTTGACTGGGTTAATCGGTATTTTCTGACTTTTTTTACAAGTCACACGTTTTATATACTAAAATCCAGCCAAGATTCTAGGCTTTCATTTGGGCTATCATACAGACGAAAAAGGTCAGAGCTAAAATTCAAAAAACATTCAACGATATCCAATCCCATGCCAATGGCATGCCGATGGCATGATGCCATCCTACACAGTGCTGTACTTTTCATTAAATCCTAAAATTAGGGCATTTGCTGATAGCAAAGCAGTTCTGCGATCGATTGCTTGACAGTTTTTAACTCTAGACGTCAGTGAACTTGCTGAAAAGTAGAGTTAAAAAAATAGGGTATCAACCCAGGGGGATTTGAACCTTAGACCCTAGGCGATGCGTATATAGATTTCCCTCCCCCTTTAAAATTGAAAAAAACCTAAAATATTGAACTAATGTTTTTAACTTAAAAAAATCAATCGAGAGACCAAATCAGCTTTTATTGCAGGCATACCAGCATCCATACAGACAAAATATTTGAATTATTGAACAAGCACTTTTGCGGATGTAGCCAAACAAAAATTGTGTCCTACGGTATCGAATTTAGTGCTTTTTAAGCCAAAAAACATTATTGTAAACATTAACATATAATTTGATTAGTTTTAAAGGCGAATTCTTAGACTTTAGACTTGAGAACGAGTCTTACTCACCTGATTTGGTTTAGGCCTTCTATGGCTTTTGAGTGTGGCAGGCAGTTGGCTTCTGCGCTCAAAATGTGGGTCAAAGACCATCACAGACACAAATATTTCCACAAGGCAATAATGCCATAAGTGTATTATAAAGTCCCGTTACCGCAAAAAACATTACCGTAGACGGAGAAACCAGAAGACTGATTGGAAGACATTTTCTTTGAGTTTTGGGAGAAAAAACGGAGACGAATAAACCTCAAAGGCGAATAGAAATTGCGTAAGAGTTTTAAAAAATGAGTTGGAAATGTGAAATGGGTACCCCAAAAAAATTAACGATGTACTCTCGCAATTCAGCCAACTGGTTCTAAAGAGAGTTGCCTGCTGGTACGGTAAGTGGGATTTTGAGTTGAGTTTTCGAATAGAAAATAAATGAGATCTTTTAATGCTTTAAGACGCAAGAATGAGCAATAAAATTAACTCGTTCGTAAACGAGACGATCACGGAAAAATTTAATCGTAGACAACCGTATAACCTCAATGAGAAAGGCACCATCCAATAACCTTTCCATTTTCTCTTAAAATTCTCAGATTCAAGGCCAGTTTTAATATACAATTCCTAGGTTTTTTAGGGCTCTAAAATACACGGACGTGATTTTCTAACTGTGGTTAGAGTATCATAGTAAGCACAAATGCTAAGTTTGGCACGTTAGCACATGCAGCCAGGTCCCGTAACGACACGGTGCATTGACCAGTTTGAAGAAACCATAGCCTGCAATACAGAATATATAAAACGTCTCATGGAAAGTGGATATAGAATGTCGTATAAGTCCCATAAATTACAAAGATGATTTTAGAAACAGCAAAATGGTAAACTTTAGTACCCTAGTCCTAGGTCCTACAACAAAATTCGGAACTTTTCAATACCAAAAACTCAGGGCCAAACAAAGGCGAAGATTAATTACTGAAGCACTTTATTTCGAAATCAAACTTCAAACATAAAACAAAGGGAATCAAATTACTCAAACATCAATTGTCATAGATATAGGGCAGTGGTCTGACCCCAAAACATCTGAGTGAACTTTACAATCAACGACTTTGTCAATAATTCTTTTGCTGATGACAAAGTAGTCAATTCTCCAGCCAACATTCCTTGATCTCGCATTACCCAAGTAAGACCAGAACGTGTAGACATCAGCTTGTGTTGGATTCATACTGCGCCAAACATCAACGAAACCGGCCTAAAAAGGGAAAGATTATTTTAACTAGATAGAAAAAATTAGTGTAAATGGAACCTCAAGCAATCGAGTGAAATCTTCTCGCTCCTGATCAGTGAATCCAGCCGTCTTATTTCTGTTTGAGACAGGATTCTTCAGATCTGAAATTTTAACGGCATTAAAGTCTCTAAAGCGCAATGGTCGGGAAGATGACTTAAAAGCCTTGAAATTATCTCACCGATTTCCTGATGAGCAACATTCATATCACCAAGATAGATGACGGGCTTGAGCTTGTCCAACGAGATGAGCCTCTCCAAGATGAGATCCTCCCATTTCTTTCTCCTATCCAAATTCACTAATTTTTGACCGCTGTTTGGCACGTAGACACCTTAAGAAACCACACATATAAATAAAGCTTTTGATGAAACATTATGTGTTACAGTTTACTTCCGATAAACCGGCACCCCTGGGGACTAGCCTGGGCGCAGGTTTATTGAGGGTGCTGGTGTATCGGGAGTGAGCTTTGTCGAATTTCTTTGTCAGCCGGCCAAATCTGGCTTTTTCACTATGCCACTACTGCTTTTTCACTATTCACTATGCTTGCCGAGAGTGCCGGTTTATCAAGGTGATGGTTTGTCGAAAGTGGGCTGCACAAAGATTGGGATAGAGAACAAGAAGACAAACCGATCAAATAGTAATTCTCGAACTCCGCTTGAATCCACCTAGCTTGCTGATCAAAGCTCTCGTCGCCAACGCAGCATTCCACCGATATCGGCTTTTCGCGAGACAGCATTGCAACACCGGAATGACCCTTCTTCTCCTTGGAAAAACACAGCTTCTTGTACGGATAGTAGGCAATAGATTTGATCTCAGGTGGCAGCTCTTCACATTTTGTTTCCTGCAGGAAAACGACATCGGCATCCCATTTTGCTAGCTCTGTGTGGCATCCCTTCTGCAAAAATAACAGTTAAAATCAACGAAATTGCACTGATAAGGGTGAAACCAACTTTGATACATGCTCGAAGTCCGGCAACATTCCAAGAGAAAATTTTGAGCGGCTCTCCTTCCCTGCGTTTCTTTATCTCAGGCGTATTCTCATTAGTGGATGTTCCAGCCTTTGTTTCAAAGATAGCAAAATTTTTTCTCTTTTTCGAGACGGCAGCCATGACCTGTCGCACCACTTGTCTTGAGAGCAACAGCAGATTGAAGTCTGAAAAAATATAAGATTATATCAGACAGAATTGAACTTGGACTAGAAAATCAAGAATCATATCGTCATCAGAATAAAAGATGAGGTAAGCTGAAGTAAGAAACCCTACTGTTGCTATAAAAACGCTTTTTTACCCCTAAATTATTATTTTTTTTCTACCATGAATATGTGTTCCAGCTATAGTTGTCAAAAGATACAAAACACCAAAAACTCGATGTCACTTGCATATGGTAAATATCCAAACAATTTTTTTCAAAGTCATAATACCATCAGGTAGCCCTGCGATTCTAGTTTATAACGACGTATGATTTGTTGCAACATATTTGCAAAATCTAACACAAAAAGGTAACAGTATGAATCAAATTATTTTTCCGACTCGCTTCAACAATTTTGTGCTAGATTTCGCAAAGATATTGCAACAAATAATACGTCGTTAGAAACTAGAATCGCAAGGCTGCCTGATGGTATTATCACTTTAAAACAATTGCTTAGATATCAAGCACTATTCAACTTTTCTCTCTGAAACTAAAAAAAGAAGGCACTTTCAGCAAAAAGAAGGCGCTTTTCAGCCAAAAGAAAGCACATTTAATAATTGTCCAATTTTTTTATGATAAAATTTTGATTTAATCTTTTCCAAATGCTTTCAAATAGGCTTTAGAATATAAAAGCACAAAAATTAACGATTGATTACAGGATTTGTGAGTAACTGACCAAAATCCACTTGGATTCAACCTTAACCTGATAAATCCACCTAAATATTCCCAAAGGATCTAGCTCAGCCCAATTGGGTGCATCGACACAGGTCAAGATTGCAATCCATGTGCCAATTCTTAAGGACAATTTTGGCACCAGATGAGTGTTTACAGAACCATTCATAGCATCCAGTCTTCTCAGATTACTGTGGATGGCAAAATTAACCAACAAAGTTCTTCTTTAGGAGTCCGTTATATCGAAAGCTAACTGTACTAAAAAATTAACTTTGCTGGAGAGTTAACTGTATTGGAGGGTTAACTGTATTAGAGGATAACTGTTAGCCCTATTTTAATTTGTTCTTTGTTTTCTCAATGAAACTTGGCAAAAATATAGGGTTGTTACACAGTTAACTCGATTTTTCTTCCCTTATTTCTTGTTTTTAATTTCTTGTTTTTACTTTTAATTTCGAACTTTTAATTAATCTACCATCTGCCAACCCAAGTAAAAACACTATAGAAAAAGTATTACCGTATTTCCTTTAATAAGTCGACATGTCGGCTTATTTTTCAAACCTCCAAAAATCAGAAAATTTTTTGATCGATTTCGAGATTTTTTGGGGAAAATCCAAAATCTGAAAAGTGGAATCGGTAGAGCTCATGGGAACTAAGAAAACGTGAAAAACAGATATGCAAAATATTTACTCTAGGCTGAGATATAGGTCTTCAAAGTTAGGGGTGTCGGCTTATTAGAGCACTAGCTCGGGGGGCCCGCCTGTCGGCGGACCACCCTCGCCTTGGTCAAGGTAAAAAATGTAACTTTTGAAAAATGATACAATTGAAAAAATTAAAAAAACAATAAAAAAAATATACTCACGCAAAACATCAAAGAGTTTCTCATAACTGGCAAACCGATTTTTCCCTGGCAGACTTTCTTTCTCTTTTGGCACAGTAACTTACTCCTACCAAACCTACGCACTCTCCTGCCTTATTTGCCCGCTCTTTTGTCTGGGGTAGGCGGACCATGAGAGAAAAATGAAAAAAAACAAAATCAAGAATTAAGATTTCGGAAAAAAAATCGGAAAAAGAATCACAGTGAATCTATTACTATCTTATCAAATTTCGGGCACCATCCGTTACTGTTTCGAAGAATCTTAATTTCCTCGTAAAAAGTCATTTTTGTTTGCTGACAGTCTCACTTACTCACTTGCCACACCTAACCCTACTTTTGACCAATCTGTCAATTTCTCGGCACATATGTCCATTCTCCTCATGTACGTACATATATTTTTTGAGTTTTGATAAAAAAAAGAAAATTTTCGATTTTAAAAAAATTGATATCATCCTTCATAAAACTTAGTTAATAACGGTGTTCACATCTGTCGAAAATATCGTTAGCAACAATGTTTGCTTAAACTACTCACTCTCTTGGCACACCTCTTTTCTCTCCTGGTCACCCTCTTGACTCTTCAGGGGCCCTTCTCATTCCACTCATTCTCTTGACTAACCTACCTACTCGCATATATCTCTGATCAGTCTATCGGTGAGCCTGCGTAATTCAAGATACTTCTCACTTTCCATCTACACTTATGTAGTACTATATAGAAGTTTCGAACCACTAATCACTCTCTGGTACCTCTACTTACTCCCATGGCACCCCTACCTACTAACTGGGATGGCTACTCACTCCTTCGGCATGCCAAAAAAAATCAAACACAAAAGACAAAATAATAAACAAAAAACACCTTTGAAACAAAAAATACAACTTTCCTCTTGAGACAAAAACAATAAAAATTTAAATTCAAAATAAAGTGCCAAATTTCGAATTTCTTCTAAATAACCACCTCCATAAAGCCGCAAATACCCCCGGGTTCCGGTCCTCGTATCGAACCGATCTTTTTTTTAAAAGAAAGCTGAGATTTCGGGCTACATTTTAAGAGTGGGGCAAAAATTTCCACTCACAACAGCTCGGAGATTTTGACTCTGGAACGAAAAAAACGACAATTTGCTCACTAAAACCCAAAAATTGAAACCAAAAAAAATCTCAAAACCAAAATCCACAACAGCCATTCTACTCCTGAGATCCCAAGCTTCAATTTAAAAAAAAATCGACAAAAAAACCAAACAAAAACATATCAAACTAACCCAAAACATCAATTGTCCGCAGACAAACAAAACATCTCTAATACTATATAGGAGATGTCGGCTTATTAGAGGAAATACGGTAAGCCATTTTTGGAAAAAAAAAATTCAAAATTTTTCTTTGAAAGTGCTTACCACAGGGGAGAGGGAGCCCCCTGTGGATCAGCTAAATCAGCTGTAAAAAAGGTACGCCCTAATTATTCCATAAAAAGTTTAAAAATTTTATTTCAAATAAGTCTTTTTGAGATAAATTCTTTTCAATTTTATTTATTTGTGCTTTTTATTTGTTTGGCAAACTTGAAGCTTTTTTCACGTGACTTTGTCAAAATTCGTAAATTTTTTTACTCGAATTTTTTAAAGAGGTTCTAGTAAATTTTTATTATTTCCGTCTATCACCTTTTGTTTACCTATGCTTTTCCGTTAGTTATGCTTTAGCCTCGTATTCAAAGGAGAACGTTTCACGTTATTTATGCGAACATCCTGCATATTGCAAACATCTTTCTTTTAAATCCTCTTAAAAATGTTGTGTAGTAGTGTTTTTTTGAAGTTTGTAAGTACTTATGATCTTTTTATATGAAAAAAAGTTTAATATCAATTTATTTGCACTTAGAAACCCAATCAAATAAAGTGAGATAGGTGGAGTCATAGGCAACAAAAGGTAGTGGCCGTGTAGATTTTTTTTATTGATTTGCCTTTGTTGCTTAGAGTTTTTTTTCGGTTGTTGGTGCCTGTTTTTTATTTTCTTCTTTTTTATTTGAATCACTTGAAGGAAAATAATAAAGGGCTAAAATGTTTTTGTCACTAAGTAATCAGCCTAAATTTCAAGTAGTGCTTTTTTCTAGGGCCTAACTAACATTTGATTTAGGGTCTAAATTAACTTTATTTGAAAATTCGTCTTTTTATTAGAGATGGAGGCGGGACGGGACGGGACATTCCCGTCCCGACCGGTGGAGTTTCATGCGATTGTCCCGTCCCGGTATCCCGACCGAAAAAAATTTGACCCTTGTCCCGTCCCCCGGGAAAATTTTTCGGTTTCCATATTTATTGTCCCGTCCCGGATTTTTAAAATGTGTCCCGGAACTAGCGCTAAAATTATGTTATCTAAAAACTCTATCTGTTGATGTTCTTGAACAAAGTGTTGATCTAGTACCCTTTTCTTGTACTTGTTATATGAGAATAAACGAGTGTATCAAATTCATTTCTCGACCGTGAAAACCCTTCCGTATCAACAACATTCCCTTCCGAGGAATTTCTCATTGTCATTTCATTAACTGGTATGTCAAATTCGAGCTTTTGCGTCCCGACCGGAAAAACCAGTCCCCCGTCCCGGAATTTCACTTGGTCCCGGATTCCCGTCCCGGAACAGATTTGTAGGTTGTCCCGTCCCGGTGTCCCGTCCCGAAAAATTTTGCTAAAAATTTTGTCCCGTCCCGGAATAGGCCATCCTCCATCTCTACTTTTTATTATTAGTTAGATTTCAGGGCAGATTTCTTTCCTTTTGCGTCAGCGTCTTGATTTGCATCCAGTGCTGTAACGACACCGCTGCGGCAGCGTGTGACAAAACTTTACGAGTCGATATCTAGTGCAACGATTTTTTGGCCGGTGTCTAGTGTTTTTCAGCGTTTTTTCGCCCAGTGCGGTACCGGTGCCTAAAAAATCATTTTAAGCATTGCTTAGATCTCAGATTTTGTGAAAGTGATCTATACAAACCCCTGAATCTCTAATCTAAATCTGAAATCATATTGCAATTTCGATTATACAAAGCTGAGATACAGTGGCGGAAAAAAAGTTACCATGCGGCACAAAAAATCGTGTATTCTTCTCGAAAAGCGTTTTGCATAGTATTATTCCGATGATAAAACCAAAAACAAAATATACCACCTTGTGCAGAATTTAATGCTCTTTGTTGGTATAAATTAATATAAATATCACGACCAATTTCACTATGATCGAAACGTCATTGAAATAGTAGCCGGAAAAAATTTACCGTACGACATCGATATCAACACTTTTATTGACAACAATACAGATAACAACATCGAAAAAGAATCTTAATACTTTGTAGAGTATCCATCAGCATCTAGAATGGCTTTGCACCGCCTTGGCATCGACTCAATTAGCTTCTGCAGGCTTTCATCCGGAATGGATTCCCAAGCCCTCTCCACTGCTGCGTAAAGGTCCTCCTTCTTTTTGAATTTGCGCCCTGCGAGTAGCTTTTCCACTTCCCACCAGAGATTCTCGATTGGGTTCAAGCCAGAAGATTGCGCCGGCCACGAAAGAACATGAATGTTATATCGGTGGAACCATTCTGTGACTATGTTAGCCTTGTGCTTTGGATCGTTATTTTGTTGGAACACCTGAAATGAATGGAACATCTTCACTCAAATACTGTCAAATTGTGTCATTTACCCAGTTCTGTTCTTGGTGAGCATCTTCCATCTACTCGAAATGAGGCAACATTGTATCCGAAAGAATGTGCTGGTACTGAAAACGGTCCATCCATCAGTCGAAGAGATCCACGCTTGTTCCAGGAAAAGCAGCCCCATACCATAATGTTGCCTCCTTATTTTCCCTGAACTTTCGCACAATCATGCGATCCATCCTTAATAGTAAAAATAAAATCCTATTACTCAACTTCAGAACGATACTTAGCAGTTGTCTTCCTGTGACGACCATCCTTCTTGTGAGCTTTCCGGTGCTTTCACAGGTTTTAGGCATCGACAACGGACTGTTTAGGAATTCTTTAATGTTCAGCAATCCTAGAGAAACTCCAGCACTGATCTGTATCATGTAAACGCACAGTCAGCGTTTCCGTAACCGCATCCACCAATTTCAGGCGCATCTAAAAAGATATCGGATGTTCGTACGGTAACTTTTTTCCGGCTACTATTTCAACGACGTTTCGATCATAGTGAAATTGGTCGTGATATTTATATTAATTTACACCAACAAAAATGTCCACGTTGTAGAGCATTAAATTCTGCACAAGGTGGTATATTTTGTTTTTGGTTTTATCATCGGAATAATACTATGCAAAACGCTTTTCGAGAAGAACACACGATTTTTTGTGCCGCATGGTAACTTTTTTCCGCCACTGTATAAGGCTACACACCAATATTCAAATTCAAAAAGAATTGCGTTAAAGGGGCATACCAGCGCGTTTCAAAAAGTGAAGGCGGGCACAAGCAACTTTTTTGAATTCGCAAATTTTTGTTCCATTTCTCACTCGTTTTGCGTGAAATCTAATATTAAAGGGGCATGCTCGTCGCCGATGGTAATATTTTAAAAGGCGGGTACCAGTGTAATTCAAACGAGAATTAAAATGACTCAATTTTGTTAAAGTCGAAGAAATATTATGCACCCAGTCGTAATCGAACCGACGACCGACTTTCACAGTCCACCGCCGCTTCACCAGTGATCGACCGATGCTATTGAATGGTGACAATGGTTTTCAATACTTATGACAAGGGGGTACTCAACAAATTTGCATTTCAAAATTTTCGTTGGATTAGGTTATATATTAAACGGTCATGAGATAAATAAATTGCTGGTCCCCGCCTTAATTGCAGTGTAACGCGCTGGCATGCCCCCTTAATGACGTTATACTGCTTTTAAAAACTAGGCAGAAAACATAAAAAATTTAGATGAAAAAGCATGTAAAAATTTGTCGAGAGAGAAAAGAATCGCTGGTCCCCGCCTTTTCTTTGTATAACGCTCTGTTATGCCCCTTTAAAAAAGAGCTTATTTTCGCAAAACTAGATTTGGATCCCGAAATAAGTATTTTGGCCGTAAAAAATATTTTCCCAAGTTCCACTACAGTTGAAATTCCATTGCAGGTTTAGTTGACCAAAAAACTCAAAAATGTATATGATCTTCATATTGCTGGCTTATTTATTCTTGTACCTGGCCCTCTTTGTAGTCTTCTTGTCTATGTTTGGTTTGACCACGGGAATCAGAGAAGCCTGTGCTAAATTTATTCTTTTCTTGTTTCAGGTAGGTAACTAAATATTTTTTGATGTGTATAGTTTAAAAACCAATTTTTAGTGGGCAGCCCGTCAGAAGCCACAGCCGCAAGAGGAAGAGGACGAAGAAGAGGAAGTTCAAACAGAAGAATCTGAAGCTGAAGATAATCTCACTGGATCGCACAATCACAAAAGGTTAAAGAGGCAGCACTCCAATGAACAATGTGAGTTGGTTGGCTCAATTTTTCAAAATTTTTCTCAATATGCTTGATGAGGCTTTTGGGGTATGAACAAAACTGGGGTCGTAAGAGTTTTGAAATGCTCAGCGTTTGAAAGCTTCTATCCAAATTAGAATATTGCGGAGCTTCTCGCCGAGCCAGTAGCCGAAATGCGCGATCCGCCGAGGTTGTCCCAGTGGTGTAACTGTATCAGGGGTCGACTATACGCGGATCGACTGTACGTGATTCACTCATCCTAATCAGTCCTTCTATACGCATAGTTGAGCAAACCGTTTGATCAATATTGTATCATTAATTTTCAGACAGCATAATCGTGCGTCGATGGTCATCTTCTCTGAATGCAAAACTCAAGCGGTCTTCCACTTCTCATACTCACTTGTCTGACAGCAGTGACCTGGAGGGTTTTGACGCTATAGACCATAGTGACTGTGGCACTGGAAGGGTTGACCCCTCTGAACATCAGACAGTCAAAGTCATAGTCAACGACACTTGGGAGGTATGGCAGCTGACTAAATTTACGGAACGCAACCGACTCGCTAACGCCATAACTTGCCAACGCAAAATACTCGCTAACGCGAAAACTCGCCAACGGCAGAAGTCGCCAACTGCAAAACTCAAAAAACGAAAAACTCGCCAGCGCAAAAGCAATTTAAAAATTGCTAAAAAAAGATTTAAAAAATGTATTTTGGTGGGTTCCGCAATGGCAAGTGCTTCCAAAATGAGAAGATTTTCTCACTGAAAAAATAGGCATGACCCCTCAAATAACCCAGAACCTGAAAATTCTAAATTTTTAAACAAATTAAATAAAGCCATGGTATCCTACCCAAAGCGATGCGCTGAACACGGTTTGATAACTGCATAACAGCGAATTTCTCACCCAAAACTTGGATATCAGAATAGTCACCTATTCTGGGAGGGCTTTTTCAGAACTGGAATGTCTGTCTGACTGTGTTTAGACATTCCATGCCAGTATCATTTTTCTTGAACCATTCTGTGAGAGGACGCAGGATGAGCTCACCTAAGAGAAGAGTACCCAAGAAGGAGGTACCCAGGATAGGGGATCCTAGAAGGGGAGTACCAAGGTGGTGTTGATTAGATGAGGAGTACCTAGGAGGTTAGTAACCAAGAGTGGGTAACTAAGAGGGTGTACCCAAGAGAAGGGTACTCATGAGCGGGTGCCCAGGTAGGTTTACCCAGGTGGAGGTACCCAGGTGATGGTACCTAGGTGAGAAGCACCTATGTGGGGAGTACCCAGAAGCGGGGTACCAAAATGGGGAGTACTCAGGATTGTCTACCCAGCAGAGGGGCACCCAGGCGGGAGATATGAAAATGTGTACTCACTCAAAGTGCGGAGCTACCCTGATAATGAAGTTTTGGATAGTGGATTCGCTATTTTGGTATCATCAAACCATGTTCAGCGCACGATTTTGAGGGGGGGTTATTTCAGGCGGGTTATTTGAGGGGGGTTATTTGAAGGGTGTTATTTGAGGGGGGAGGTTATTTGGAGGGGGAGGGGGTTATTTGGGGGTATTTACGAAAAAATAGTTAACTTCAAAATTTTGGTGCGTTAACGTTTCCGGTTTTCTTTTTCAAATGATTTTTTTTCAAACCCCCACCCCCCCGTGTTGTTTCGAAAACGCTAATAAGCAAGGTTACAAAACAACAGGGGGGCCAAGGCAATTTTCTTCGAAAAATCACTTTTTGTCGTTCCATTTTTTTTTCATTTGAAAAAAAAAACCGGAAACGTTCCTTTACCAAAATTTTCACTGAAAAGTAGTTACCTCATTTTTCTCACTGAAAAAATAAGTTAACTATCTTTTTAGTCAAAGAGCTGAAAATGGGAATGCCTTTATGGTCTTAATGACCAGTATGAGCCAGACGTAAAATTATAAATTAGGAAACTTTTGGATTTTGGAAACACTGGCAAGTTCTGCGTTGGCATTTCCAACTTGACACGTTTTGCTACTGGCGAGTTTTGCAGTTGGCGACTTCCGCCGTTGGCGAGTTTTCGCGTTGGAGAGTTCTGACGTTGGCGAGTCTTTTGCGTTGGTGAGTTTTTCGTTGGTTGCGCCTCATATTTACAGTTTACAGTTGTAAATTTTAATTAACATTTAATTAACTAGTTCGATTTCAGTTTCTGAATGCTGGGATAGAGGCAATAATTGAGGATGAGGTGACCACCAGGTTCGAAACCGCCCAACTGGCTTCCTGGAATTTTTTGTTGAGGAGCAGAGCCAACTATGTGTACATCAGGTGGGATGCAAGGTTTCAAAGTGCATTTTAACTGGGATATTTTTTCAGCTGGAAACTGAGCCTGATCTGGCTTGTCGGCCTCATTTTTCGTTACGGCATATTGTTCCCGGTCAGATTGCTGCTCTTCTTCATATCCATGGTCATGCTATTGTTTTTACCGGCCATGGTAGGCTGTGTGCCTCACAAAAAGTGGGTTACATTTTATGAAACAGCTCTTGTTTCATAAAAACGAGTTTTCTTAATTTTTTCTCGACCACAAGAGTCACTCATTAGAAACCTAAGATGCAGGGCTACATACTGATCCAAAATAATATTTTTTTGACTGAAAAAAAACTCAAACAAATACCCGATCTGAAATTTTACATAGAAGTGAGCTTGTCAGGGACCTTTGTATCGTAAATGTGGTTATTTAGGACAAGATCAGTGCTGAATCAATGTGTAATGTTGATGTGCATGCGGATCTCTTCCCGCACCTTTTCTACCATCGTCACTTTCCACAACAAGTTGGTCTTTGTCTAACTATAAAATATTTTTCTATTATTTCCCCTATTTTTTCCAGAGAGAACCGTCCTAGCCACGGTATTTGTGTGGCCAATCACACATCTCCCATCGATGTTATGATACTGAGCTGCGACAACTGCTATGCTATGATTGGCCAAAAACAAGGTGGAATCCTGGGTATATTGCAAAGAGCACTCTCTCGCTCTTCTGACCACATTTGGTTCGAGAGATCTGAGGCAAGTGACCGCAAACAAGTTTCTAAAAGGTTGAAGGAGCACGTAGAAGATCCAAACAAACTTCCTATTTTGATATTCCCTGAGGGTACTTGCATCAACAACACTGGAGTCATGCTTTTCAAAAAAGGCTCTTTTGAGGTAGGCTATTGGTTTGACTTCTCATCCTTTTTGGTTTCATATTGAAAAGTTTTGAGCATGTAAATCTATCAAAACATATTCAAACCTCGTTTATCCACAAATCAAACACTTTTTTAACACAATTTTTTAAATGATTCGTCAGTTTAGTTTGAAAAATCTCTAGGGTTCCGGGAAAAAGATCGGCAGAATCGGAATCCTAGCGATTTTTCAAACTAAACTGACGAATCACATTTCTCAAGTCATCTATAAAATTGGGTAAAAAACCGTCGGACCCTGGTCGGGAACGAACTTGAAGGGGTGGTGGGTTGAACGAGGATTGACTATATCATATAACAACCAAAAATACATTGCAGGTGTCGACCACCATCTACCCCATAGCCATCAAATACGACAACCGGCTAGGGGATCCTTTTTGGAACAGTCACAAACAAGGTTACATGACTTACCTTCTGTCAATGATGACTGCTTGGGCGTTAATGTGTGATGTTCACTATTTACCTCCAGTGTATAAAGAGGTGATCTCAAGTGTTTCAATTTCATTATTGTATATAAAATTTACTTTAGGAAGGCGAGAGTTCAATTGAATTTGCCAGAAGAGTGCAAAGATTGATTGCTAAAGAAGGAGGTCTCATTGATCTGGACTGGGATGGCAACTTGAAAAGGACAAAAGTCAGTTTTTTGTTATAATTTTACTGTCATTCACTGGAAAAATATATGCTGTAGCACCTGGGGTTTTCTTGCCACCTCGGAGATTATCATCATGGGGCTCACAATGGAAGTCTATAGTCGCATATCGAAGTATTTGAAGTCCTATAGGTACCGTACCGTATTTTCTAATTAACGCCTCTCTCTTGATTCAAAATCGTGTTTTGGCATTGTGCAGCCCACTTTTTGACCATTTATCTCAGGTAGTTACACCCATTTTGTAGCTCATCTTTCTAGCTACAAAATGGGTGGTAACTTGTCTGAGAGAAGTGATCAAAAAGTGGGCTAAAAATACAATGCCAAAAACACGATTTTGAATCAGGGGGGGGGGCGTTAATTAGAGAAAATACGGTATTTGTTCTAACAGCTCACCCGGGTGAGTTATTTTTCAATCCCTTAAAAATCAGAAAAGTTTGGGGTCGATCTCGAGATTCTTGGGTGCTCAAGCAAAATCTAAAAAGTGGAATCAGTAGATCTCGCGGGAGTTCAGAAAATGTAATAAATTGAAATACTTGCTCTTGGCTGAGATATCATATAGGTCCTCAAAGTTGAGGGGGTGAGTTAATAGTAGCGTTGGGTGATGGTAAGTTACGGTAACTTACCAGTAACTTACCGGTAACTTACCAGAGCCTTTATAAGTTACCGGTAAGTTACCGAAAATTGGTAAATCATAAAGGGGCTGCTAGCTGTACAGTTAACTGTAGAGTCAAACTTTGATGTAGTGACCAACGTAATTTTTAATAGATTTTTAATTCCGATACAACGACCTTCCAATTTAGTGGCCTTCTAGGCCTCTATATCGCGGTTTTAATGCACGGGAAACACGAATCCGCTATTTGTTTACCATTAAATTGATGAAAATTATAACTCCGGGTTACTTACCGGCCTTATGGTAAGTTACTGGTAAGTTACCGGTAACTTACCGAAATTTTAACTTACCGGTCGGTAACCCAACCCTAGTTAATAGAGAAGGGTGAGCTATGAACGGGTGTTCAAAAAGTTCCCGGACAAACTTTAAAGCCTCTGTTAGCCATTTAAGATGTGTTTTTACGAAATCCCGAAAAAATAGTTTTGTTGCGCTTTTTCTCCTCTTTCAAATGCAATGCAAACATAGTCGAACCTCGCTGTAACATAACTCGATATAATATAAAACTCGCTATAGCATAACATTTTTTTTATTTGGTTGGTCTGATTATAAAATAAGTCACATAAACTAATTGATTCTTTCCATAACATAAATTATCAAATCTACTCTATATTCAGATGTCCTGATCTGAGTCCTGAGGACTAACGGTTGGTCAAAAAGTTCCCGATGGATTTTCAAAGCTTCATTTTTTATCATTTTTCTTATCATATCTCTGATCTGTTGATACCATTTTGTAGCCCTGAAACTCCTCTTTCATTTGATATATCATTCTACTAATACAGTTTAACAAATATGGCTGACCTACGCGCTGGAATAGTTAGACTGCATCAGCAAGGTTACAAGGTGATGGAAATAAGTCGCATGCTCAACTGTGCCCAATCAACTGTCTCGGATGCCATCAAGCGATTTACGGAGACAGGCAGCAATGAAGACAGACCAAGAAGCGGGCGCCCATCAACTGCTTTGACGGAGGAAAACATCCAACTGATAGCCGACAGGATTTGCTACTGCAACGACCATGAAGAAGGCCACATCCACTCCCAATCAGACTCCAAAAGGAAGTTGGCCGCTGAGCTTGGAATTTCCGCTTCGTCCATCCTCAACATAATTCACGATGTGTTTGATATGAAGTCTAGGAAGACTGCTGAAGCTTCACTGGTGAAAGAATGGGACGAACTTCCACAAGAGATGATCCAAAAAAGCCATTGACAACTTTCCAAAACGATTAAACAAATGTATTGATGCAAATGGTGGTCATTTTGTTGAGTAAAATAAACGTGTGACATGTCGTTTGAAAGAGGAAGAACAGGGCTACAAAATAATACTAAACTTCTAAAAATATGATAAGAAAAATGATAAAAAATGAAGCTTTGAAAATCCATCGGGAACTTTTTGACCACCCGTTATTACTTGATTTTCTCGATTTTCATCCTTTGGTTGTCCTCAGTTGGGATGTCTGATGATCATAACCTTAGCTGAGTACCTCCACATCGGTAACACCACCGGGGTACCTCAAGTATTCCCGCTCCTCACCTTAAAATCGATGGAAAGCCTCAACAAAGCATGATCTTTAACTTTTCTTAAAAAAGTATGCTAGTTGGGTGGGTAAGGAAAGTGGATGGTTAGGTAGGATAGGTGAGTGAATAGGTATGCCAGCAGAGTGAGTAGGTGTGACAGATAAGTAATTAGTAAGCCAGATGGCGGGAGAAGTGGGAATAGGCATGGAGAGTGGGTAGTGGTACCCAGATGGTGTTGCTCAGGTGGTAGTAACCAGCTAGTGGTACCTAGGTGGTAATGGTTGTACCCAGCTGATAGTCATTAAATATTGAAATGAAGGTATCAGTATCCAAATGGTCAATAATGTTTTCGAATTATTTTTTGTTTGCATATAAAATTTTTGAAAATATATTGAACCATTCACAAGTCGAGCCCAACGTTGCTTGACATTGCCAGATCGGACGAGTCAGGCATCTTCCACTGCTCTACAGGGAAAATGAAAAAACTACTGGGTCTCCCTAGTTCAAAATGCAAACAAAAAACAATAATAATTCGAAAACATTACCGACCAAATTAGGTTGGTCTCGCGCGAATTTAAATTTCGCAAATTTCTGTGCTTATCAAGTTTCATGGTCCTTTAAAGTTGGCTTTGTAGCTCTCTTAAACTGCGTTACAATATAATTCTAAGATGTTGCAGAAGTGCTTAAACTAGGGACTTCTTACAGTGATAAAAATGCTAGTCAACTTCTCAAAAAGTCTTTTCCCAAAATTATTTTTCTGTCTCTTCCTTCTTTGTTGCACTTTGCCAGCCTATTCTTATCGCAAAGGTGAATATGATATTGCATTAGGAACAAAAGAAAAAGCGTAACAACACTATTGTTTCGGAATTTCGTAATAACAAAACTTTAATGGCTAACAGAGGCTTTAAAGTTTGTCCGGGAACTCATTGAACACCCGTTAGAACAAATACGGTTTGTGACTTTTCAACATTTTTTCGTTCTGTTAAGTGATTTTATCTATTCTCAAGGTTATTAAAAAAATTATTTTCATTAGTTGAAAATAATAAATAAAAATTTAGAATGAATATTTAGCGACTAATATTTAGTCGTACTCAACACAAGGCGACTACAGTAGAATCTCCCGTTAACATAATCTCTCGTTAACATAAATCTTCCGTTAACAAAAAAACCACCTTTGTCGTTGTTTCATTTCCACCAGGAATCCCAGAGAAGGCAGGTGAATTATCGTAGAGCTCAATCACATCCTTGAGCTTGTCTTCCGGCAACGGTTTCACTCCCCCAGTTGCAGCGGTATGTTAAAATAAATACTGCTCAATTAATTCATATAGCCAATTCAAAAATTCCTACTTCTTCTTGTTCGCATTCACCTCCTTCGCTTTCCGCTTAAGATACTTCCAGTGTTTTTTGACTTGGTCCGAGCTGAAGTTGGTTCCTTGGTAAACGAACGCAGTGTTGAGTTTCTTGGTCACATCATCCCATGATTTGTTCGACTTGGACTGAGCTTCGGCTGTACGAGAAGACGGAAAGAGTGTAGAGAATGAGTCGGTGACGAGCGCTGACTACTTAGCAGAGATATAGGCATTAAATTGGCTTTTCTCCATGGTTGAGCTACTAGATTTTCCCGATTGTAAGTTAAGCATGAAGGACGGTGTCATATAAGGCTCAAAAAGTGATACAAACGGTATGTTAAGCCTAAGCAAGAAGGAAAAACGGTGATGACAGATCGAAAGAGCTATAAAAGTTGGTATAGGAACGTCAAGATCAAAAAATACACCAACGCTGACAAAAACAACACAAAAAACGGGCTAGAAGTTAAGACTAAATAAAATTAGCCTGCCCGTGAGCAGCCCACTTTTTACTGGGAAAAATTAGTTACTAAACTAAATATTTAGACTTAAGCCTCAGATTTAGTCAGTGTTTTGAGAACGAAAATTAGTCACTAATAAAATTAGTTGCTAAATTTTTAGAGACTAATGTATTAAGTACTAAAAGTCTAAATATTTAGTCACTAAATGAAAAGTGAGCTTTAGCCTCTCGTATTGAGTACGACTAATTTTTCGGAGATTTAGACTTCAGTCTGGAAGTCTAAATATCTAGTGACTAATTGTTGTTTTGAGTACGGTTGATTTCAAAAAAGTAGATATTTAGGGAATAAAAAAAATTTTATGATTTTTTTTGTCATTTCATTAAATCCCCTAAATCTCTACATTTTTGAACTCATTCGATAACATTTAACAGCTCATTTAATATCTAATGTTTCAGTTTTTCGTGGCGTACTTCAGCTTTTTAGCAAACCAAATCAATTTATTAGAGAAAAATCGGTAATTAGGTTTTTTTCATGATTTTTTTTCAATTGAAGGTGCCAGAGAAGTTGAAGAAAGAGCAGAAGGAGTTATTCTACCAACATCTGGCCAGAACCACTTCCATTTGTTCTTGTGGCACAGAACAACCAAATTTCATGCAGAGCCTTAAAAGTCAGGTGAATCAACAGAATACAGTTTTTTCCTACAAAATTATCAACTAATTTATTGCTTTAGGTTTACCCAGAAATTTATGAAGAGAGCAACAAGCAATTAGAATGAGCGAAAACATATGCGTTGAATAGTATAAAGACACTTCTTAATCTAGAGCCCGGTGTTTACTTCTTTATGTACAGTATTACCACGCTAAATAAGTGCATTCATTAATTTTAAAGTAGAAATAACTTTATAAATAACTACCGTATTTCTTCTAATTGCCGCACAGTCTCTAATTACCGCACACCCCTAACTTTAAAGACTTATATCTCGGAGCAGAGTGAATATTTTGCTAAGCTGTTTGATGCATTTTCTTAACTCCCACGAGCTTTACCGATTCCACTTTTCAGATCTTGGTTAAGCACCCGCAAATCTCTAGATTGAATTTGAAAATTTCCGATTTTCGGGTGATTGAAAAATAAGCGCACATGTGCGGCAATTAGAAGAAATACGGTATATGTAGATTTTACGCAGCCAGCAAAAGATTGAGACACGACTTTATCTAAGGTCCAATTATACATTGCCTAATACAAGTTTCTATAAGTCCTGCCGTCAATTGGTTTGCTTGGGACAGGGAGGTAGCACAAAAACGTTTATATGATGCACAAAACGGTTTTTGTTCATACCTACTCACCGATGAGATAAGAATACTTATCGAAAGATGATTTTCTATGCAAACAAAATTTATTGAAAGTTATGTGTGTTCTTAAAGTGGTCATATCTTTTAATTTTTCTTACACTTTTCGTTGTTCTTTTCTACAAACAAAATGGCAAATCTCCAGTTTTCGAGTGAGATATTATGTGTAATTAAAAGTAATCAAAATCAAAGAGCAAAACGCAAAATTAATCGACGGATTCGTCCCGGACACCCTGTACTTCTCGGATTCATGTCAACGGTGAGTGAGTGTGCGCATCTCTAAGCGCGAGTTTGTTCAACGAGTAGAGAAGCTCTTGAGCATGTAACATGCCAAAATGTAGCTGGGAATCTGGGCTACATTTTAATATGTTACATGCTCAAGAGTCTATTTAAAAAACTGAGTCGATAGGCAATGCCATAAAATTCAAAAGTCCCATTTTTGGGGAGGGGAGTTAATAGAGGAAATACGGTACAATGAACGATCCTTACCGTTAACATCATCGGCTGCATCCGAGTGAACCATCAAGACAAACTCAACTCCACTTCTGGCCAAGTGCTCGAACTCTGTTCTTAGTAGCTGAAATAACATGGATGCGAAAATAAATGATATAGACTTAAAAATGCTACCTTCATATCCATGCCTAAGATTCTAACCCTCTCAACTTTCGGAACACTCATACCACGAGCACAAGCTTCTCCAACAAATCGGTCCAGGAACTTCCTGAAATCAAAATGTCAAACCGAACCGTACCTTGATCATTTCGAAAGCTTGTTTGGCCGTCTGCTGATCGGTACTGACTCGCTGATTGTCTACTGCATAGCACAACTCCGTCGGGAAATATGAGGAACTGTTTTTCTTTCCACGAGCCACAACCAATGGCATTCACGGAGAACTATGAAAAAAAAAACAGGTAAAAAAGCATCCACAAGCATGCCAAGCAACCAATAATACCTGAGAACAATGTTTTACTTGCTGTGATAATAATCGGCGACGGTGACCATCACATCATCGATTCTGACGGTCTTCACATTGGCACTTTCCGAGTCAAGCGAATGGACGATGAAACGCTGGAATCTTCCTAAATGGCCAGTTTCCAAAAAACTCGAAAAAATAATCACGATGTCAGTAAAAGCTCGGTATAAAAAGAAATTTAGTTTAGAAAGTTTTCGTGACACACCCTGAACAGCCTTTACTTAGTTACGAAGAATACAGGCTACAGTGAAGAATAGGGTTCCAAAAATCAGCTTGGCCCCCACCCCTGTTGTTTTTACAAATAAAACAACAGGGAAGACCAATCTGATTTTTGGAACCCTATTCTTCACTAGCGCCAAGAATCCATAATAACTTAATGTGGTCGGTATGTGAGTCAAGCACGCGAGAAAAATTCAAATGAACATCAGTTCCTTGCAAGACAACGCAAAAATTACAAAAATAGCCTGTTTTCATTTTTGCGTTGGCATTTTTGTGTTGGAATTTTTACTGATAAACTTTTCGGGTGACATCGTATTGTTAACATTCGAATTGAACAAATTGACAATTCAATTTTTTTACGATTCAGTAATTTTTTTTCAGCTTTTTGACGATTCAGCACATTATTTTTCAGCTTTTTGAAAATTCATCACATTTTTTTACCGGTTTTTTGAAAATTCATCACACATTTTTTCTTTTCGTTGACAATACATCCAAAACGCGATTTATCTGGCGGATTATTCAACTGAAACCTGATTCAGCTTAAAGCTAACTCACCAAAAGTAGGACTCATCGTCTACTGTCTGTTGCTGAGAAAAGTTATAGCGAGGCTCATCGGATCAATTCCACCAGTTGGATAGAGTTTCTAAAGCAAAAACACCACTATATGCGTATTTACGTGGAAAAAATGTGTGCCTAACCTGCTTGAATAACGAAATTCGGTGGCCAAGACTCGTAGCATTCACAGCGAACATAACCTCATGTCGCACATTTTCCAGAGCGGCAGATATGAGTGAGCGATTTGTCGCCTGAAAATTTGTCGATTTGTCGCCTTCTTCATGAAGCTAGCATCAACAAGCCACCAAAATATCATACCACTGGATTCTCAGACGCCATCTTTAGTGCTCTATCGGTAACGACCTTCACCTCGAGTTCGAGTGGCTTCCCTTCGTGCCGAAAGTGGCCAGTGACCGTCTCACGATTGTATGTTTGCACCTCGGCACCAACAGCAATTCGTGTCCAAACGCGCTTCTTGCATCCTTTGCTTTGACATCGGTAGGTGACCTCGCTATAGAGAAGAGCATCATGAGCATCGCAGAAGTCCGTCAAAACACACTGGTAGAGATCGTATCCTGTAAGATAAGCGTGCTGATAATTCGAGTGACACCTATAAGTTAATGACATACCTTCGTATACCATGACCAAGTTGCCCCTTTTGCTTGTGATGAACCGGATCTCTGCAACTTCGCTGACTTTGCAAGAGACCCTTGTGCTTTCCAGAGGCTGCTCTTTCACCTGATTGGCTTGTCCCCCATCTTTATCTGCTTGCACACCCTCAGCTTCGGTTCGCACTTGCTACCCTTCGTCGTCGGAGTCCCCGAAAACGTTGATTTCCTGCTCATCGTCGCTTTCCATGTCGAGAGATCGCTAAACAAACAAGGTTGATCAGTCCAACTTATGAAAGTACACTCAACTTCAATGAAACTGGTAAAAAAGAGCTGGGCTAACAAAAAGCACAATCTATATGCCAAGAAAGATCAACAGGAACGATAAAAACGGGACGGGCATTCAACAATCTCTGTAACAACGTGAAAGCTAGTCAAAAAGATAACAAACTAGCGAGTTGAATCCGAATTCTGCTGAATTTTCAAAAAAGCCTGGTAATAATGTGCTGCATCGTCAAAATGCTGAAAAAAAATATGCTGAATCGTCAAAAAATTAAAACCAAATATGCTGAATTGTCTTGTGAAGAATTTCGATGTCTTGAACTGTCAAAAGTTCGAATTGTCAATGAGTTCAACTATCATAAGCTCAATTGTCAAAAGATGAATTGTCTGCTTGCAGAATTCCAATGTTAACAATCTGATGTCACCCAAACTATGTCACCCAACAAAAGTATGAAGCAAATCAGAACTACAATTTGCCTTACACTTTTACCTGTCTGTGTTACATTTTTAGAGATGTTGCAATAAATAATACTTTATCAGAAACTAAAATCGTAAGTCTGCCTGATGGTGTCACCACTTTGAAAAAAAAACTAAAAAATTCGAAGCTAATTAGACAAAACCAAAACTTTTCCACCAAAAAAAGTAAATTTGCCCAAAAAAAAGTATTTTTGCCCCAAAAAATCTTTGTCCGTAGCAAACATATGTTTTTACAAATACTTCTTAAATACTTCCAAAGAGATCAGTAAATCTTGACATGGTTAGGTATACCAAGTGCCCATCCTGAATGGCCCCATCTCGAGAATCTTTACCTATTTTCTGTATACTTTACCTATTTTCTAGGTGCTTTAAATTCTCCATCGATGCTCTCAAACCTACCGCAAATGTAACTACTTCTTATGGGCTCAAAACTTTAGAAATTGATCAATAACGGAAATTTATTCACTGATTTTTTTAATTGATTGGATTTTTTCGGATTACCCTTTAGATAAAACACTTATCTTGTTTTTCCATTTAGCTGATCCCTAAAACAATTTTAAGCAAACAGTCTGCTATTTGCCAACCAAAATTTCTTCTTTTTTATGAGGAGCAGCCGTAAGTTAGAGACACACACATCAATGTTGAGTGTAAAGCACATCTTTGTGGATCAACATTTTCCTTTTCTCGTATTCTCCAGCCAGACATCGGGTTGCTCTCCAATAAGCTGAATTGGATTGGCTGCTGCTGTTCACTGCCTTCCCACATCTCAACTATCCAGTTAGTCAAATAGAGACGAGCCCCCATCCAATTGATTCTCTGGCTTGTTAGGATCAGCCAGTGGGCGTTTGGTCTGATCCAGGCACATTTTTGGTTGTAGCTGTCCACCCACTCTTGCACGGACCAGCTGCCCCCCCTCTCGTTGTTTTGGTGGATCTAACTGGTTGGCTTTAGGGCAATCAATCCAAGTAGCAACTCATATTGTTGGCTAGCAGCCCCTCTTTTTGCCTACCCTTTTATTCTATATAGCTGAGCCTGTAAGGGTTGCAGCTACTTATCTATTCTTCTCATTTTAATTCTACTATTTCAGTAAGGCAAAATGGTATGACTTTTTGGGATTGATGAATAAATTTTATGCGTTATCATAATTTATTGCAGGCTGAGGACATCGAAGAGATTCTCAAAGAGATTGATGGCTCAGAGATCGAAGGTTAACGCGCTTTAAAAAATTTGTAAACTTGTGAATTTTTTGTATGGGGTAACCTTAAAGTCTTTTTTTGAAAGGTACTTTTGGATGGGTAAATATCAATCTACTTTATGAATTATACCCAAATGATATTGCTGAATTAGATCAGGGATAGATCACTAGCTAACAGATAAATCAGATTTACATTTACCCTCCCACAATGCTACCGTGTAATATTTGATATTTCAATGTCCAAAAATGCATTGAAAATAAGTCCTTCCATGGCTTATGGCTTTCAAACCTGTCTCTTAGACTATAAATTATATCTTTGCGATGTACAAGGCGGCCCAAAAAAATTCGGAAAATTTTGAAAAATTTGCGTAGGCAGCCCCTTGCCCCACCGATTTCCCCGGGAAAATCGATGACAATATCTAAGCTACCTGGGAGCTCTTCGATATGAAACACAGAAGATGTGCATGAAAAGCAACGGAAATAAGTTGCAAATAAAAAAATCAGATTTTTTTAAAATTTTCCTAGTTTTTTTGGGCCACCCTGTATGGCATCCTAATTTTTCAATTTGAAAAAAAACCGTTTTAAACAATTTAATACTTTTTTGTTTTCAAAAAATTGAAAATTTATATTTTTTCCAAAATTATTATAACTAAATTAATCCCATAAATTCAGAATACCAGCGATTTTTCAACATGTTTGACAGGTAAAACTTGTACAAAAACAATTATTATTAAAGATAAATGGTTGTATGTGTTCAGAGGTAAACAAGGCTACATCATGGCCACCCAATTGGGTCAGATCATGCATGCCATGGACCAGGTGAGCAATTAAATTTCCATGAAAATATTTCACAAAAAAGATGCTTAGAAATTTGACATCTAAACTGAGCATCATGTGTTTGTTTTGGCCGTAAAAAAGAATGCCATCCAAAAAAAGAATACTAAATTTTTTTAGATTTTGATTTAAAAAAATTAAAAATTTGTTGGCCTAAATTTGTAAAGTATTTTCTTTTGTTCCTGTTTTTGTGGTTCTGAAAATCTCAGTCAGGGTTTGAACAATATAAGCTACTAGAATGCATTATACATAAATGGGTACTTTAAAAAACATCGAAATTTTCGAATAAAGAGCAATGAAACTTGATAAAAATTAAATTGAATTTGTGCGACACCAACTTAATCAAGATAGTAAATCCTCTAATATAGATTTTTTCAATTCAGCTTGCATTACTCATTTTGGAATAGTTTATGTAATACCACCCATTTTGTAGCCAGTGAAATGAGCTACAAAATGGGTGGTAATTTGCATAAGAGCATTCTTCAAAAAGTGGGTCAAAAATACAATGCCAAGAACACGATTTTGAATCAAAATATTAGAGGATTTACGGTAATTAAGATTACTTTTTTCAAAATTTTTGAACCATCTACTTGACAATCCCCAACGTTGCTTGACAATGGCAGAACAGACGAGTTAAGCAAGTTCCGCTGCACTACAGCTTTCTATCATAAAAATGTGTTCTACAGTCAAACCTCCTTATAACATGTCCCCTTGGGACTGACCCTAGGGGTATGTTATATCGAGGGGTATGTTATAACGAGGTTCGACTTTATATTGATTAATAAGTCAAATTCAAATTTAAACCTTTGAAAACATTACAGTCGAAGCTCTTCATAAGATACCTCTAGGGGACCGGCCTGAAAGGTATCTTATAGAGAGCGTTGACTGTATCGACAAAATCAGAGAGACCCGCGCGAATTCAAATTGCTGTGCTTATCAAGTTTCATGGGCTTTAACTGGCCACTTTCCGTTCTCTTCACACGTGGGAGTGATTTGACTACATCTCCTTTTTTTATTGTCTGGTATTTTTGCCATAAATATAGCATATAAAAAGCAAATATAAGAAAATACGGAAAATCCGCCAATAATTGGACAAATTGCAGGACTTTGACGAAAAGACTCTGCGCAAACTGATCCGAAAGTTCGATGCTGATGGTTCAGGCAAACTGGAATTCGACGAGTTCTGTGCTCTTGTGTACACAGTTGCTAACACTGTTGACAAGGACACCCTTCAGAAGGAGCTAAGAGAGGCATTCCGGCTCTTCGACAAAGAGGTATGGGATAAAAGTGCTTGTTATGAGTATTTGCAATACTTCAATTGCAGGGCAACGGCTACATTTCCCGGCCAACCCTCAAAGGACTGCTCAAGGAAATTGCCTCTGACCTAAGTGATGCTCAATTAGACGAGGCTGTCGACGAGATTGATGAGGACGGTTCTGGCAAGATCGAGTTTGAGGGTTAGTTTCTAAAACTGATTTTTTAATATTTAAAAAAATTTTGTAATTTGTCAAAAAAATTTTTTATCAAATCAAAATTTTTGGGCATCTGCGTAGAATTTACTTTATTTACTTGGATAGTCACAAATTTTTAAATTTAACTCAAAGATTTTAAAGTTAAACTTTTTAGTGATGATTTGGTTATGTGTTTGAATAAATTTTTAATTTGCTGGTGAATGACTAGAATATTTATGAAAAAACTCGATTGAACGACAATTAACTTTATTTTTGACTTAAGGACCGTCGATTTAACGACCCTTTATTTAACGACACCTCGATTTAACGACACTTTTTTGTCGGTCCCCTGAGCGTCGTTAAATCGAGGTTTGACTGTATAAGATAAATTTAACTGTTTTAAACATACCAGTATGTCCAATAACTTTTCGCCGTTTTTTGAAATTTTACTTATACCGTATTTCCTTTAATAAGGCGTCGGCCGCCTTATTTTTTGGATGCCCGAAAATCGGAAAATTCGGAATTCGATCTCGAGATTTTTGAGCGCTCAACCAAAATCTGATAAGTGCAATTGGTAGAGCTCGTGGGAGTTAAGAAAACGCATAAAACAGATTTGTAAATACAGGTAGTTGCCATACGCACAAGATTTGCTTGAATGATGACTCAGTTTGATATATTTTTTTAATGTAATGAAAACACGATTTTCGCTTGGTCCCCTGTGGTTAGGCACTGGTCATCCTGATGCATCCTATGACCAGGACTGAAACCACAGTGGGGACCAAGCGAAAATCGTTTTTTTCACATTATATACCAAAAAAATTGTCATCAAAAACTGAGTCGATCTGCGTTTACAGAATTTTAAAAATCGCCCTAGAAAAAAAGTTATGGCCGTTTAAAAGTGTGCGAATTTCTTGAAACACCCTGTATTTACTCCAGGCTAAGATACAGGTCCTCGAAGATGAGGGGGCCGCCTTATTAGAGAAAATACGGTAATTTGACTTTTAAATTTCTTCCTTTATTTTACTATGTTCTTAGGGCAACTTTTTACGCTGAGCCCGATTATCAACTCAGAATTTCCGAAATTTTTAACGAAAACTTTATTCAAAACAATGCATAACACCCTCATAAAAACAATTTTCACTCATCAAAGTAATTTCCTTCGGCTTCAACGATTTTCATAATTCTCATAATTTCTTGACTTTGAGGCCTCTAAACATGAACAGCATGAGCAATTCTGAGATAATAATCAGACTCAACGTAAAAAGTTGCCCTAGAAACATAGTAAAATAAAAGTAAATATTTTAAAATCAAATTATGAGTAAAATTTCAAAAAACGGCGAAAAGTTATTGGACATACTGGTACTTCTAATCCACTTTAAAATGTGTCATATTTTATGTGCATAACCCGGGGTACGTAACTCAAAATTTTGAAATAAAGTATATTTGGCCAAAAAAGTACTTTTATGGTCATTTTTCGGGCAGGAGTAGGATGTGCCATTTCATATTGAGCCAAAATTAACTGATTTTTAAACTGAATTACCGTAATTATTCTAATAGAAATCCCGTCTCTAATAGTAACCCCTACCCTATTTTTTGACTAAGACTTAGGGCTATTTTTGATTGGCAATTTCAAGATTTTTAGAGGATTGAAAAATAGTAACCCCAGGGTTTCTATTAGAATAATTACGGTATTCAGTTAATTTTGGCACAATCTGAAATGGCACATCTTGCTCCTGCCCTATTTTTCGTCAAAAAATGCCATTTTATCCAGTGCTTATTTCCATTTTTAAGCGAACGAAAATTTTTGACTAAAATTTTCAAAAATGAAAAAGATTTAGGGTTGCAAAAAAAGTACAAATCTTTTTAAAAAGTACATTTACGTACCCCGAAAAAACCTTTAATAAAATTTAGACTCTGAAATTCAAAAAATAAAAAACGATTATTTTCAGAGTTCTGGGAGCTGATGGCTGGAGAATCCGACTAAATCAATGTTTCCATCACTAAATTGTTTTATTTACTTTCTCTCTCTCAAGTTTGTAATTCTCAATGACTAAACAACAAGATCCCTGTATTAGATTAATAAACTCATTTTCGAATATCTATTTTTTAAATAGAAAATGAAGACTACACAGTATGGAGCATCGGGGATTTCGCGGGAGACAATTCCGTAGATGTTCATAGCTAACCTATTCTTGTGTCAAACACACGCTGCGGAGTATTTATAAAAAATGCTTAGCTTTTCAAATCTAAAAATTTCATGGATCACTTTCTTCACTGGGTAAACTAGCAACTCTGTTGAAATCAGTTACACTTTTTTTTGGTTCTTTCCACCTTAATCGGGCTGTACCCCAAAATTTAAGACGAAATATGCTAATAGGTACATTTGCTAAGAAAAAAAATTTATGTGCCAACTTGTTATGAACAGAAAATTTATTTTTTTTGCTAACAAGTTTTTTGCTAACTACCCTTTTAATAAAATAAATTTTGCTAAGCATATTTTAATGGCTTTTTTCATTTTCTTTTTATAATTTTCGCTTAAGTACTATTTTTTATCCATTTTGTGTTCCCGGAAGTTATCTAGCTGGACTACCTCACCCCAAATATTGGAGTTTTAATCCCATAGTCACACTAGCGTTATTTTGACAAAAAATATCAAAAACAGAGAACAGTAAGAACAAATGTGGATAACAGACAATTTTAAATTTAATTTCTTTTTCGTCTACGGCAAGTTGTTCTGGGAGTTACATTCTGGCTGATTTGTTCCTCTAGCATCCTCTCCCTTTCACCGATAGGCAAATTGTTCACAATATTTTGATAGCTCCTTATCATAGTTTGCAAGCCGCCTATCGGATCCAAGCCGTTGAAACCAAGAATTGCTGTTTGAAACCGAAGAAGTGTTTTCGCTGCGTTTTTTGTTTCAGGACGATCAGGCGTTGAAAGTGAACTTATCTGAATCCACTGATTTTGCAAACAGTAGAACAAGAATGGCTGGTTCACGCACTGCGACTGAGACTTAAACTGAGACTTTTTTGGCTACTTGAACACCTTTTAGTCTCAGTCTAATTCTAATGAACGAAGAAATTGCGTACCTTTTTTAGTGTTGAACAGTTTGAGACACTTCCACATTGACTGACTTATTGATCTGTGCCAGGTTTCTAAAGCACAAGTTGTTGTGGGATTTCCGTCTAGAGCAGATCAATTGGAAACCGAGGTGACGAATTTCCATGCTTTGATTCTTTGCATACCCAGCTCTAAACAGCCAATTAATAGCAGCTTGTGATAAGAATGTGTTTACCGTTTTGAAATAAGCAATAAATCGAGCTAAACCTGGATAATCTTCTTCTCTGCCGAATTGCCTGATTTAATTATTCTCAAAATTGACTAGCTGATTGAATTAGCTGACGAGAAACCTCTCTGGAACAAACGCAAGACAGCGGAACATAACAATATATTCATTGAAGTGAACATTTGTCTGATACTTTTGGTCTAGTTTCACCTGAACCATAAAAATTTATGATTGAATCAGAAAACATGACTTTTATACCTTTGTAATCCATCTTTGAATTGCTTGAGCATAGTGAAAGAAGCAGCATTTGTGGGTAGCACCTAAATGTGAGATGTTAAAAAAACCAGCCTCTAATACATTTTTAAACCTGGAAAATGAGATCTGATGGTACTTCTTTGAGAGATTTCAAAATCAGTCAAGATAAGTTCCAGATTTCATGCGATTTGAAACCATTTTTCCATGTAGGCAGTGAGCTTTTTGAAGGAGAGCGACATACCAAACACGATTCTTGGACATAACAACGGCTACATCTGGCACGAAGCGACCATTATTGCACACATGTATCGAAAAGATTTGTTCCCATTTGCGAGGCCTTGTTCTGAACGTACCGTCCATTGCAATCGTTTTAGCTTGAAAGTTTATTAAAGCCTCAAATAGTTTCCAAAAAAACAAGTTTACGTTAAACAAAACCTGCAACATAAAATTGGATGATAGAACGATGAAGCGGTTAGAATCTTACTTCCCAGCATCATGAATCACGAAAGGTTCACCATTTTCAAAGCTTAGCCACTCTTCTGGAAGCTGCAGATTTGCTGCGTCTGTTTTTCCTTTGGGATAGTGCATCTGTTTCTGGACAAAACGCATGTGAAACTGATAATAAAAAAATTGCCTCACTCTTTTTCTCCTCTCAAGTTATTTCTTAATGCTTCTGTATTGTTTGCAACAATTACTGGCTCTTCTGCATCACGCATAGCATAGTTCATAATCAATCTGTTGGATAGTTAAAACCAAGCAGTAGAGCAATTTGAGAACAAAAAAGATAAGGACCTCCGGGTTCTGTGAAGCGGCCTGTTTTGCCCTCTGCTCAATTAACTTCTTCTTTGATTTGACTGGATCTGTTAGATGATTATGACCGGCTTTGAGCTCTTTCAGCTACTCATCGTCCATAAATTGAACCTGCATGGTACAGCCTTTTTCCGATTCAACACAATAGAAAGTTTTGTTCGCATGGACTATGTCACCAACTTCATTCTTCTCTAGACGTTTATTCTGCAAATAATGAAAAAATCCTATAAAGCACCGTCAATTAGTGCAAAGCCAGATGATGAAGAAACAAAAGTTAACATCTGTAAAGTATTCCCTTTATTGCTTTGCACAAACTGAAGATTTGGAGTCGGCTCAATTCGCCAAAATATGAGATCTTCTTTGGATGGAGAAGGCTGACCGGAACTAGCTTGCTCGTTTGACATCCTTCTTTACTGATTAACATTATAATTTTCTGAATTGATTTCTTCATTTTCGGATGCATCGCTCAGGAGATTGCGACAGTCCTCCTCGTCACTGACAAGCAAATTTTCTTCGAAATTCATGACCTACAGAGTTCAATGATGAAATTTTTGGTAACTCTGTTATCAGAAAGCAACTGAATATATTCAAACAGTCGAAAAGCCATTAGCAAAATACTTGATAGCAAAATGAACGCTTATCAAAAGGAAAATTAACAAAAATACCGCATAAATTTTCTGTTCATAACAAATTAGCGCATAAATTTTTTCTTTATTAACAAAAAGACCTCTTAGCAAATGTACCTATTAGCAAATTTCGTCTTAAATTTTGGGGCACAGCCCTTAATGATTATTTTTACAGAAAAATCTCATTTTTACAAAACGATTTTCTTAGTTTTGCATTTTACAGATGAGTTTTTCTGATTAAAACTAACTAAAAAATTGGCCAGAGACGATAACATACTCAACTTCAGTGAGGTGCAAATTATAAAATGACAATCTGACACCTTTTTTCGAGCTGATTTCGTCGCTTGAAGCGTTGTTACATCAATAAATTTATTTCATAGTTGTACATATATGCAAGCAACCAAACTGCCTAACTATCATTATCATCTTTCAGCTACCATAACTTGGTTGAGTGACTCACTAGAAGTGGAGGAGCTGTTGCCCCCTTCTGAGAACAGCATTGATGGGCAGGCTTTAGCCGAAATATCTGCTAGACTACTCGCATTAGCCATAAGTCTGTTGCTACTACTAGCTACTCCACTGGCCAGAAACATTTGCTCCAAGTCTTCTGTTAATGACACCGAATTTCTTTGGCGATTATAGGAGTGCTCCAATTTTGGATTGGTTTCACAGGATTTGGATTGGAACTTTGGCTCTGCTAGTTCTTGCTCGTTCTCTCATCGTCGTTGTAGAGCGAGAAGCATCTGGATAGAGAATTCGAAGGGGCTGAACACGAGAAGTTTATAAGATGTGGAGCTGAAGGAGGTACTGAATCTGAAAATCAGATCAAGCTTTAGTTTAGTACAGTTGAGTGGCTCACCTAATTTTAGGAATTTCCATCATTAGGACAAAAAGTCTTTATGAATAAAATTTGTCGTAAACATATCATGTCAAGACAATAAATTTTGTGGATTTAAATATTTATGGGAAAAATTGTTTCATCCTAAATTATTCTGACAATAAATTACCGTGTCCTTTTTCGGACTGTATCTGACTAAGACTTTAATTACTTAGACCAGGTCCCAAAGCCAAAATTCATCAAATTTTAATGGTCAAAGTTAGATTTTTAAAGCAATTGTAATGGCTTTTTAACTTAAACAATTTTTCCATTGTAGTAGCCTTTCACTTTAGCGGAGTGTCATTTTTTAATCTCAATAGGCCTGAACAAATCAAAAACAAACTATTTTTTCTTAACTCAAAATCGTGTGGGTATTAGGTTTGTTAAGACCAAAATGCACCCACCCAGACCCCAAAACCCGGGGGTAACTACCACCTAGTCAAATAGATATTCACCTGAATGACCTTAAAATTTAAAAATTTTTAAATTAAAAAACATACTGTCTTATCATGTTCAGAACCATGTGATTAAAAACCAAAATTGCGACTTTACCCACCCGAACCCCAAAATCAGAGGTGGGTACTCTGGTCCAGGTGGATATCCACATGGATAACATGAAAAAATGATTTTTTTTAATTAATAAGCAATCCATGCTATTATATGTGAAATCGTGTAGCGAATGGTGTTAAATAAGGGATCCGGAAACCTGGGGTGGGTACCACCTGGTCAGGTGGATATCCACCTGGAGGACCTGGAAAATCAAAAATCTTTCAAAGTTCAAAATAAAATATTCTATCATAGGTAAAATCAGGTGTAGAATTGCTTTTGTTAAGAATAAAATTTCGATTTCACCCCACCAAAATCCACAAAATTTATTGTCTTGACATGATATGTTTATGACAAATTTTATTCATAAAGACTTTGTGTCCTAATGATGGAAATTCCTAAAAATTATGTGCAGAGGGGAGGTGAGCCAGTTGAGTCTCGAAATAAGACCACCCCTCGGGACCGGTTATGAGCTTCGCCTTAATTGCCTAACCAAACATAATTTATGTGGTCGGAGTACCGTATTTCCTCTAATAACGAGTGCGAGAAATGTCCTTGGCGGAATTGCAAAAGCCTGTATGTTATTTTTTTGCGTATATTTCTGATAACATTTTTTGAACTATTTTTGTAGCCCAGTTTCTTCTCTTTCATTTCGTATATAATACTAGCGGTCACTGAATATTTCCTTTTTAAAATGCCTGATATGCGAGCAGCAATTATTCGACTTTATCAAGGAGAAATGTAGCAAAGTGAGATCTCTTAGCGCTTTCATGTTCCACATCAAACAGTGTCCTACCACATCAAGCGATTTGAAGAAACAGGAAGCAATCAGGACAGAGCAAGAAGCGTGTAAAAGCGTGCTCTAAGCCTCACAAAAGAATCGCTACGCTAAGGGCTTCACTCGATTCTCGTGAGGAACGCCCCTCCCTACAAACGAGAATGGACTGGACAAGATGTTAAAAACACTATCTTTTTTAAAACAATTGAATGTTCTTGTTGAAGGCGATTGAACATACGGAGGGTATATTTTTTCTTTTAGCGAGCACGTCTAGAGAGTGAGTACGAAACTGAAGTAGCAATACAGTCAAACCTCGGATTAATGTGACTTCAAGGAACCGACAAAAAAATTACGTTAATCCGGGGTTACGTTTATGCGAGTGTCGCTTAATCTTTTCATGTTCAGTTTACGTTAACCTGAGGTTTTCTTCAAACTAGAATTTTTTTCTTGACACAAATTGAAAAAAAGAGCTATCAGCGCTAGTATAGAATACTTAGAATATTTTTGAAAATTTGGTCGGGAAATTTTTTTCTTAAATTAAATCAAATTTTCTCCAAACAAACATTCACTTCAGCCATGGCCTAAAGCGGATGAGCCTTGGGTTCGAGTACATATTGACTTATAGCTCATAGCTCATGTGGACATACTGAAAACCAAAAAGGGCTGAAAAAATAACAGCCACCAGTAGTCTTACCCTCTTCAAAGGCACGTTTTATGATTAAACTATAGTAGTTACCTACGACAAATATAAAGTCGCTAGGGCTGACCCACTCCTGACGGACGCCTATCAACTCGATACAACATTTGACTCGATACATCAACTCGATACACTATCGACTCGATACACCGTAAAACTTGTGATTGGATCCAGCAATTGGGTACATTTTTATAAGTTTTTAAAGGTAATGGTGACCTTCATAATCATTCACCACGGTTTCTATTTTTGCGAACGAGAAAAAGTTGGTATTAGGTAAACGTCCACACACCAAAAAAAATTCTCCGCTCTCTCTTTATGCGAAGCAATCATAGGACCATTCAAAAGATCAACCCCGCATAAAAGTCATGCACGAGTTTCCGATCGATTCTTACCCGCAATTGAGCCCCTGTTTCTTGTCTTCCCACCGCCAGCTCCGCTTGAATACTTTGACGAGCATTTATTCCACTCACCTTAAAACATTTGCTTTCAAAAAAAAATTCAACAGAACACACTTCGTTGACGTTCTTTGGAGTACAGACATGATCGTACTGTTCCACATCGCCGATCCACTCCATAGACGTGAGATTGAATTTCACCCAAGAGATGGTTGCTCGATCCGCTCGGCCTCCATCTTTCTCCTTTCTCCTTACCCGGAGCATCTGAAGTAGACCTGATCGATTCCATCTTTGTTAGTTGTCCTGCCGGTTTTTGTCCAGACGAAGCGTCCGCCGATCCTCTGTGTAGGTGATAGGCGCTGTTCTTGCTCCAATCCGCTGCGAATGAACCAGTTGTGCGTTAGTCATCGATAAACTATAATTAGAAAATAGAGCCATAAAACAATAGGCATGCAACTGTTTACGAATTAACACTACACAAACAATAAATGAGAATGCGGAAAAGGATTTCTTTTTACAAAAAAATTTCAAAAAAGTGTATCGAGCTGATGTATCGAGTCGATAGTGTATCGAGTTGATGTATCGAGTCGATAGTGTATCGAGTTGATGTATCGAGTCAAATGTTGTATCGGGTTGATGATATACCACTCCTGACATATCACTTCAGACTACTACATATAGTACAGCGAGTGCTAGGATAAAACCAACAAATAAACTAAATATCCCAAAAAGGAGTATAAGGACACCACTGAGATAGATAGAGTGGATTTCAAAAGTCAATACAACCATAAAAGAAGGAAAGTAGAACTAAAAATAGAAATAAATACTAAAAGGAGAGGCAAAAACAGCAACCCCCCTAAAGTACTTTATAAAAAACCCAAACACTAAAAGGTAATTCATAAAAAGCAAAATTAAGGAAAATCCCACATAACCCCTCCTATGGAATGAGCCGCTAGACCTTGAAAGTACTAGAAGATAGACAACTACTAAATACAAGAATCTAGAATTAGAAAATACTCTAAATAAAAGGAGTCAAGTAAAAGACTCCAGAGAGATGAGAACTAAAAGAGTTCGACAACTCCCTACTAGAAACATTTGGGCATAAATAAAAATAAGACCTAAGAAAAGTAACCTCCCAGTATCTAGTAAAAAACTACCAGAGCCGGTAAGTACGTAAACTTATGGTAAACAAGAAACAACCCTAGAACAGGTCCCAGCAGGTTCTCAAATTGTTCTCTGTATTACTGTGTGATATTAGTTTATAGAGAGTTGTACAAGCGTGTGTTCCAACACATGTACACTATACTATCATTCCCATTACAACAATTGGTCTATTGTGTGTGGTTTGTGATTTGACTTGGTCCCCTAAGGCAAAAAGTGAAATTTCGGTCAAAAAATTTTTCTCGAAATTTGTCTTCCGCCACTTAAAAGCATGTTTTCAACACGTTTCAGGTGCTAAAACACGCTAAAAAGTGGCCGAAAACGGTTTTTTAGATGACTACATATACTGTACTCCTGCCGCCCCATCTAATATAAGCCCCACTGGAGATCATCCGAAAATAGAAGCCCAGAGGCTTCTATTAGAGGAAATACAGTATATTGGTCTTTGGACTTTTCTCTGACTTTATTTAAGACTCTTTGGTTGTAGTATAGAATTCCCCCAGTATTCGACCCAGCATTCAAAAAAATGTTTAACATCTTCTTGTTAGTGGGCCCTCTGTGATTAGTGGCCCCCTTTTATTCCCTTCTCCTCCCTATACAATCCTTATTCCTTCAAAAATTCATAAAGCGCCAATTACAAATATTACCTTTGCTATCTTGGACTAAGGATAAGATTTATCAGGTGATGAATTCTCGTGCCTCAAAATCCACCCTGTGGTTTTTGGTCATTTTGCCTTGGCCTCCCTGTGGTTTTTGGTCATTTTCAGTATTCTCCCTACCAAAATTTACTTTATTTCACACCATTACATGGATCGTAGCAGAACAATACATTTGAAATTTTATTGTTGTTTACACTGCTTCATCCACATTCCTAGGCACTGAAGAGATACCCCGAGCGATTGTTGTTCAGATCCTGCACTTGCTGCTGATAGAACGCACGCTGCTGCTGCTGATTGGCGGAGAGCTGATGGTCAGACGTCTCGATGGCAGTCATCAGATGAATTTCTTCACTCGGCTGATAGGCGTAGATATTCTGACCATCATAGTACACGCCGCGATTGGAATCGTAGAATGCTGGCTTGCCAAGCATGTTCGGAGCGACATTCGACAAGAGCAGAACGCGATTACCATAGCCATGGCTGACGGCAGACTGTCCGCTGGGCTGAGCACTGAGTTCGATAGCAGTATGGGTAGGAACAACGTGAAAAGCTTGCTGACCACCAAAGTTCTGCTGCTGATGATGACCACCTAAATAATAAACAGATTTGGATGAGTGACACAGGCAAAAATTGAAAACACCAACCATGACCAAGTTCGACAGCAGTGAAGGCGGCGTTACTATTGGCATCAGGCTGGTAGAAGAAGGCTTGCTGTCCATCATAGAGAATTCCACGATTGGAATCATAGAAAGCTGGCTTGCCATGGAGATGCTGAGGAACTTGCTGAATTGGCACACGAACACCATATCCACGACCATGGAGCTGCGGCTGCTGATGGTGCGACTGATGAGCGGCTGATACAATAGAAATGAACAAACTGAAAACTTAAAATCAGAGGGAATACCTTGAGTCTGAGCAATAGCGTGCTGCTGGGCAGAAATAGCTGCGGCTTGGGCGATAGCTTCCTTCTCTTGTTGCTGCTGCAGTCTGCTGCTTGGAAACGGAACACCCTGGACGTAGGACGAGCGCGGCATTTTTTTTCTTTTTGCGGAGGAAAGCGGAAAGCAACTGTTCAGCACGAAAGACGACACACAGAATGAAGTTAACTACGAAGGTTAGCTACTTATATACTCTTCAAAGAATAACATTGAGAAATTTCGTTGCAAGACAAAAGCTAAATAATTTTTTTACCGTATTTCCGGCGTGCAAACCTATTTTCACAACTGATTTACGTCTTTCGTCAGCCGATTCACGTTTTTTTGCAATTAATTTGGTCTCGGAGTTGATTCGTGTTTTTCGCCCACCTTTCTATTTGCATAACGTCTTTTGCATATAATTCACGTCTTTACAGCTGGTACCAACACTTTCAATTTTGTTTTAATTTTTTCCGAATATGGTCTCATTATTTTTCTATGGTGTTTTTTTATTATGTTTTGAGCATTTTAAGCTGAAATGTGCCTTCGGGGGCGAAGGCAACCATTTTTTTAGTACCTATAATCTGACCTTGGTCCCCTGAAGATAATTTTTTTTGCGAAAAACATATGTTTTGGAAAAATGCTCAAAACATGATAAAACATTCTAGTTTCATTACGACCAAGTACTAAAGGAAGCTTCTATATAACGTCTATATAACGTGCACGTGGGGTCTGTCCCAAAGAGGTACTTTAAAGGTACACTCTAGGTGTTGTTTGTAAAATGAAATGACAGTAGGCAAATCCTTTTTTGTTTCTTAATCTTCTTAATCGTAAAAGCATGAACCTTGTTGCATTTTTTGCCTGAGAATCTAATTTTTGACTAGAAGAAAGTTTACAGATACAAATATACAGTCATTAACTTCCACCTTGCTTTTGAGCTGTAAGGTCTGTCCTTGCCTGTATATCAATAAAGTCAGGCAGTAGTGTAATATTCATGTCAGTCATGTGAGGCTGCAGCATACTAGGCTCTGCCACAAGAGTAGGTGTTGATAGTGTGGAACAAAGGGATTCCATGTCCACTGAGGAAAGGGGCGTAATCCTAGCCTTAGGCAGCTTCAACTTTTTGTTTACAACCAGTTTTGATTGTAAGTTGGGCCTTTTAGAAGATTCAGCTGCAGAAGAATCTACGAAAAGTTGTATTAAACAAGGGTATGCGGTTAAAAATTTGATATTTTCTGATCCTAAAAATAGCTTACCGTATTTATTGCCATCCCCGGGTGCTATATATTAGTCTAGAAGGGGAATGAGGTTAGATCTGTGGAAAGATTTTTCTATTAAAAAAGGGGTGGATTGTATGTACACGGTGTATCTAGATATTTTAGCTTTTAAAAATGATAGTAACTTTTTCTATGGAACGATTTTCGAAATACTGTTTTCGCTAATCGGTTTTTCTCGACGAAAATATATTTTGGTGTATAATGTAAAAAACACGATTTTCGTTTGGCCAATTGTGGCTCAGGTCGTGGTCTGGTAATGGCCTCTAATTGGACAAGGTCCAAACCACAGGCGGGACCAAGCGAAAATCGAGTTTTTAACATCATACACCAAAATATATTTTCGGCGAGAAAAATCGATTGACGCAAACATAATTTCTAGGAAAGAAGTTTACATCTATTTTAAAAAGCTAAAATTTCTTGACACACCCTGTATAATAAACGAAATTTAGAGTTGAAATACTTCCGGAGGTTTTCTAAGCCGCAGGTATCTCCCAAGATGTCGCGGGAGATTTTCAAATTCTTTCTAAACGAACGGAATTATTTCCGTTGGTTAACCCTAAATGGAATTCGCTAGTCTTTTTGTATCTCAAAATCAAACTTTTCAAACACTTTTGTGTGGGCAACGGCAAAATACAGGATGTAACAAGATTTCTGCCGGTTTTCTTTTAATCATAACTTTTTTTTGTAGACCGATTTTTTAAATTCTGTAAACGCAGATCGACTCAGAATTAAAAAGCAATTTTTTTGGTATATAATTTGAAAAAAAAAAGATTTTCGCTTGGTCCCTCCTGTGGTTTGGGCCTTGTGGATCTAGAGACCATCCAGAGACCATGACCCAAACCACAGGGGAGGACCAATCGAAAATCGTGTTAATCATATTATATACCAAAAAAAATTTCTTTTCAATTCTGAGTAGATCTGCGTTTACAGAATTTCAAAAATCGATCTACAAAAAAAAATTACGACTAAAAGAAAACCAGCAGAAATCTTGTCACACCTTTTACTCACTTTTTCTATTGTTCTCTTTTTAAAAGATCCATAATAGCATTCTGAGAGGTCTGAAATTTGTCCAGTTGCCCCAAGAGTTGATTGAAGTTAGATTTGAGTGTGGAGTTCTCCTCCACCAACTCCTTCATCTTTGCCGTCACTTCTTCTAACCTAGAGATGTAGGATGTAAAGTGACAAATAGTTAGTACGCACCCTTCCACACTTTCCTTCAGTTGCTGGTGCTTGTCCAGGCTGCCTGTGATGTGAAATTTCCTGCGAGACAGATCATCCATACAGTCTTCTTCAAAGTCATGCAATTTCTTTAGCTCGTTTTCTTCCAATAAAACTTCTGAATTGTGACTCAATTTTTTTATTATAAATATGTATATTTTAAAGTTTTATTTTTATTGACTATACAGTCGAAACTCTATATAGTCTACACCCTGAGGACCGGCTTCAAGTGTACATTATATCGAGTGTTCATTCTAGTAATTTTAATTGACTGCTGGCCAGAAGTATTGGGTTCAGGTGCACACTATATCGAGTTTCGACTGTATTAAAATTTTCACTTGGGAACAAGAAATTATTATTTATGCTTGCCTAATTTTTGTTCGGAATTGTCGCTTGCTAGGTATAGTTTTGGTGCACTTGGGTCATTTTTTACATATTTTTTTATTGTTTTTATGTTATTGTCTTGAAGGGAAAGTGATTATTTTGAACTTTTTTCACCAAAATTTGAATTTTAGCCATTAAATATCAAGGTAAATTATTTTTTTAGAGTATTGCCCACCTGCATGCTACCGAAACGACCTGTATACTACCCAAACCACCTGTATAATACTCAAACCACTCGAATAGTGTCCAGACCACGTGGATGGTACTTAAATCATCTTGACAATATCCCAACCCTTAAAGCAAATACCAAAAAACATAGTTTGAAATTTGTATTTTCTCAAACCGAAAAAGTACAATTTTATTTTCGACTAACTGCAACGACCTTATTACTGTCAGTCGCATTTCTAAATTTCTCACTTAAGTGTTCTAATTTCTATGATGTTTCTCGACGCCAGTGTTCTGTAAGGCACTTTAGCGAGAGTCGACGGTAGACAATTTCTAATTATTTCTTGTATTTTTAGCGTCAAATTTTCTAACAAAATGAAGAAACATGGCAAAAGTTCTAAAGAAAACAATGCCCAAGGTGGCTACAAGTGAATTTCAAGTAGAGTCAAAGCAAAGTTGGATATGACTATTGGCGAATTCTTTCATGAAAACTACAAATCTTCCTATCCTCGTCATTCTAAAGTTCATTTACCTCTGTTTCGTTAGTTAAGCCTTCTTGTAGCTTACCTAAAATATTTAATATCCAGGCTTTCTGGTATGGAGCAGAAGAAGATTGCTGAATAATGCGAAATTTCTCGTGATTGTGCTGTGCATTGGAACAAGTTCTGCCGACAAGTAGTCTATTGGATCAATCAAACTCGCTCATCTCCAATAGGCGGTAAAGATGACGTTGTTCGTTTTTCTTTCTTATTTTTTATAATAAGAGGGCTTAGACATTTTATTTACGGGTGGAAATTGATGAAAGCAAGTTCGGGAAAGTCAAATATCATAGAGGGCACCGAGTGGAAGGCTCCTGGGTTTTTGGTGGCATATCACGGCGCAGTGGCGAGGTTTTCCTGCAGCAAGTTGAAAAGAGGGACGGAGCTACTTTGCTTCCGCTAATAGAAAGATGAATAAAACCAAGCACTATTATCGTCTGTGACGGCTGGCGCGCTTATGATGTATTGGATCAGCATGATTATGAGCTTCTCCGTGTAAATCACTCCAAAACCTTCGAGACAAATGCCGAAGATGTGCCTGATATCTTTCCCGCTCATGTCCGGAATGTATATTTCTTGTTATTACATTCATTACACTTCCGCATAACTTAAAATTTAGGCTGTTCATACACATTCGATTGAAGCGACATGGGGAGCTATTAAAAGAATGGTATTTCTTTTTCCTGGAAATCATACCAGAACATATCTACCTGGTGATTTGGCGAAATATCTGTTTATTAAGCAATGTTGCCTGAAAAATATGTTGGCTTTGCAGTCTTTTTAATCTCATAATTATGTTTTTTTATTTTTCGATTTCAGCGATCCTTTTATTGCAATGCTCATGGCTTGTCAAGATGCCCACGCAAGCGGTGATAATCTTGATTATTCCATTTCGGAAGAAAAAAAGGTTGAATCGACTGCTGGGGCAATAGTTGAACTTAGCCGCCTTAGTTTTAACTGGTGGTATGAGCGATTGGATTATTCTCAATCTAGACTCTGGAGTCCCACAATCTATGATGACTTCATCTTACAACGGAGACATTTTCTTTCCGTCAATTTAACGGTTATTAACATTAGAATTAATTTAGTAAAGACCTACTGATGGCAAAATCAGCAGAGCAGTTGGGCTTGACTTGTTCAGTTTTGTGGCCGGACTAAACCAATAATATAATAGTTAGTCAAAACAGATGTATAACCCACCCTGCACAAGTGCCTAAACAACATGAACAAGTGGACGATTGGAGTGAGGGGAGGGGGAATGATGGGGGTGCTTTTGTACTCCAACACTTGCTCGTACCTCTGGAACATCCACACCTGTTGGGACATCGCGTTGGTCACGTTGAAGATGTTGCTGCAACATCCGTGGGTTTTAAATAGGTTAAAACTATCTACAAAATAACATACTTAAAAATGGCAATCAACATGTTGATGAGCAAAATGTTGGCCACCAACAGGAAAACCACCATAACAAAAGGCGGGATCCAACCACCTGGCACACAATTGGTCCCTTAATAAATCTCTGTAGTTTTATGAGCAAAGCTTTATTTTTTTTATATACAGAGATATATTGATAGCAGAGGTTTTTTTCCTTGATGATGTTCTTAACACGGTTTGGCTTAATTTTATTCATGAACAATCAAGTAAAATTTGGCTAAATACTTACTTTCCCCTGTGAAAAGGTTCAAAAATCCCGGAAATTAGTAACTTATCCCGTCAAATCATAAAAATTTGTTTGACTCAAGAATTTTTTAAGCTTTTTGTTTTAATATTTTTTTTTAATTTTTATACCAGCGTGTAGCCCTGGATCTCAGCTTCTTAAATATCTAACAATTGACCTCATCAGATTTTAAACACTTGCAGAATAAAGTCTTTGAATGGATTAAATTTTCAGAAAATGTTGCTCTATTCAAAGACTTTTTTCTACAACTTTTAAAATTTTTTTGAGTTCAGTTGATAGCTCGTTAGAAAGATTCGGGGCTACACGTTGGTATAAAAATTGAAACTCTTGGAGAAAAAACAAAATTTTCCAATTTGACGAGATAAATTACTAATTTGACTGCATTTTTTAAAATTTTGACTATGAGCCATGAAAATTTTCTATCCCTACATGGAGGCTGTCCTTATACAGACACTCAATTGTGTTTTAAAACTGTGTTTTCTAAAATCCACCTTCATCTCCGCACGTGTCCACCTCCCCAGCATAAACTTCGCCGTAAAGCATGAAATAGGGCTTATAGAATATATTCCTGAAATGTTGTATGTGGTTTACTGGTAGTAATCAATTTTAGATTTTCACAAAAACAGCAATTTAAACAAAAATTTATAAATTTATTGCGAAAATTATTTACATTCGATGCAATTTATTTTATCTATTTCCTGATATTTTTTCCTATAATTGTAATGATCATTAGAACCTAATCGACTAAGTTAGAAAAAAGGGTAATAAACTCGAGCCGGCTGCTAAAAATGGTCTCGAACTGGCCGTTTTCCGAAGTTTATTTCCCGGTTGTGATACACTTCGTTTATAAGAAAATACAAAATTTTATAATTTTACACTTCTTGGCAAACTGAATTGTACTGAACACTGAATTGTATCCAAAAATTTCTACTTTCGATTAAAAGGGGGAGGAAACTTTATATGCGCATTGCCCTAAGTCGACTGTTCTCATCCCGCTAGATGCACATCTTATCTATTTTTTTTATTAAGTTCACTGACTTCTAGGGCCAAAAACTATCGAGTAATCGATTGCAATTATTTCCAGCACTGCTTTACTGTCAGCAAATGCTCTAATTTTGGGATTTTAAGCAAATGACCATAAAAATTAAAGGAAACCAGCCAAAATGATGCGTACTTAGTTTTATATAGCCTGAACCTATGCACATTTTTTTATTTATCTACGCGTTATCTACGAGGAATCAGATAAAAAAATTCCACACCAAATTTTTCTCAGAAAAGTGGGTAGCTAGCGAAAGTTTGACCAAGAAAGAAAATAGTACTATTGAGGGGTAGGAGTTTGGTATTATTTTGGAATTGAGGTTTTTTCGCAATTTTAATTCACATAATCATTTACAACAATATAATGAAAATGACGCCGAGAAGCAGAGCTACATTTTGGGTATAAGGTTGTAAATGATCATGTAAATTAAAATAGCAAAAAACGTAAGTTCCAAAAGTAATACTGAAGAGTTCTGGGACAGCCTTGAGTAGAATAGCAAGGAATTGGGCATTGTTGAATGTTTTTCTAATTTTATCAATAATCATGGTTTGAGTTTGTTTTTTCTCTGTATAATAGCTCGAATGAAAGCCCAGAATCTTGGCTACATTTTAGTATATACAGGGTAATTCAAATTTTCCTGCTACTTTTGAACAGTCATAACTTTTTTTGAGGTCGGATTTTCAATTTCTGTAAACGCAGATCGACTCAGTTTTTTATGACAAATTTTTTGACATATTAGGCAAAAAAAATTTTCGATCAAATTTCGAAAAATTGCCTTGGTCCCAAAAAATTTATTGCCTTGGTCCCAAAAATTGCCCCCTGTAGATCAGTTGTTTCCGAAAATGCGAAATTTGCATATTTTGGAATCCACAGGGGGACCAAGGCAATTTTTCGAAATTTGATCGAAAATTTTTTGCCTAATATGTCAAAAAATTTGTCATAAAAACTGAGTCGATCTGCGTTTACAGAAATTGAAAATTCGACCTGCAAGAAAAGTTATGACTGTTCAAAAGTGTCAGAAAATTTTGAAACACCCTGTAAAACTTATAACTTGTAGAAAAAAGTCAGAAAATTTCAATCGAACCAGTCAAAGAAAAACCCCAAAAACCATCGATTTTTGGAAATTTAGACTATTTTAGCCTGGATACATGATCCAGTAGGTGTGAAACCGTGCGTTCATGATTTTGCTGGACAGCCAAGAGTGTGAGGATTATTTTGACACCAAACTTGTAAAAAAAGATATAAAAATAGGGTGTGCACCCAGTGGCAACGGAACCTGTAATTTAGGCGATGCGCATATAAAGTCCCCCCCCTTTAAAATAAAAATTAAAAAAAAAACGCCGCAGCCAAACGAGTCCATTGCCAGCCAGGCGGAAACTGGGACTGGGAGCCATTTGCAAAATAATTTACCTAACTAATATCCAACTCCATTTTTCATGTGGAAATGTAATAGATTGGCGGACCTAAAAATTGAATAATTAACCAACCATTGCCTCCAAAAAATCCCGGCTTACTACTCCAAAAGCCATAAGTGTAACGAGGAGCATCACAATTATATAAGACATGGCTAAAATCATCTTTCCCGCCATAGTTATATAAGGGCCAATGCGTGGATGGACGCTTAGGAAATCAAACCTTCATAAATAAATTTATAAAAAATATATGAATAAATAATTTAAGGTAATCGAACAGTTTCATGTGCCACAAAAGAGAATTGGAGGCCAGAATGACTCGACCGTAGGTGTGCACTGCTGGCTTGTGGAACCTCAGGCCAAAACCAATGAAATAGGTCAGCACAGCTATAGTGGTCAGAATGTTCCAGTAGCGATTGTAGAACACCCCCATCTTCTCCATGAACGAGGAGGATTCAAGGATGAGCAGCTGGAACATTTTATAAATCGATTTGGAATTTCATTTTCACAAAACCTTGCGGAAGTGCTCCAATCCCAGCCCGAGAACATAAGCGAACAGAAGCCATTCAATCCAACCAACCTCCGCAGGAAACTCCACCAACAAAACATAAATGAGCAACAGCATGAACAGGGCAAAGGACAGGGACCAGATCCAAAAAGAGGTTATGGGCGCTCCATAGAAACAAACAAACTTTGACAAGCACTCTGACAATCTGGTCTTCCACAACTACATGCAAATAGATGATTTATATTGGTTTTAACACTTTTATGAAGCCAAGGCCTGACGGTGAGACCGGCAGATTCTAGGGCAAAATCTCATGGATAACTCTAATCTGCAAACCGTTTTTCGATAAAGCGAGTATGGCTCAAGATTTCAACCTAATCTAGTTGAGTAAAGTCAGTAAAACTAGAGATGATGGCTTGACCTTTTCGGGACGAGACGAATCAGAATTCAAATTTAAAAATTTCGGGACGGGACACCGGGACGGGACAGGTGTCAAAAAATTTCCGGGCGGGATTCCGGGACGGGACGATTCTCTAAAATAAACGGGACGGGACGGAATTGTCCCGTCCCGTCCCGTCATCATCTCTAAGTAAAACCATTACAGTCAACCCTCGATACAACGATACTTCGATACAACGATACCCTCGATATAACGATACTCCTGTACAGATTTGGTCGGTTCTGATAAAGAATGGTAAAGACTAGACCCTCGATACAACGATACCTCGATATAACGATACCTTCGATTTAAGATCATTTTTAAGAAAAAAAATTAATGAATTTTTAAATTTCAAATGCCTTTTTTTCTTACAGAGTACATTTTTCTTTTTCTGCACTGCTTAATTGGATGACTACTTCTATCAAGAGCGCAAAAGAAAGAACAGCAGCCGAAAATTACCGATTTCTTCTCTTCTAACCGTTAATAAAAGTGCTTTTGTTGAACATTGTTGTGCTGATACAGCCAAGCCTCGATGTAACGATACCTTGTCAGATTTTCGGTCTTAATAGCCTCGATATAACGATACCTCGATACAACGATACCCTCGATATAACGATACCCAGGGCCAGTCCCTTGGGGTATCGTTGTATCGAGGGTTGACTGTAAAGCATTATATACGAAAATGAAGCACTGTTTTTCTGCTTCTAATATGTTTTTACAACTTTCTTACACGTAAAGATTTTAACATGGTTTTAGGCCTTATAAATGAACTGTCAAGTTGATGAAAAAACGCATTTTCGACACATCCTCGTTTTTGCATTCAACCAAGGTCAAAAAGCGACTGAAGCGGCTCGGGAAATCTGTCAAGTGTACGGAGAGGGCTCGATGGACACAAGGGCAGCTCAGCGTTGGTTTGCAAAGTTCAGAAGTGGTGATTTTTGCCTCGACGATGCTCCTCGTTCCGGCCCACCATCTGAGTGTCGAAAATGCGTTTTTCATCAACTTGACAGTTCATTTGAAAGGCCTAAACCATGTTAAAATCTTTACGTGTAAGAAAGTTGTAAAACATATAGAAGCAGAGAAACAGTGCTTCATTTTCGTATATAATGCTCTATTATGATAAAAAAACAACCACAGCATGGTAAGCGTTAGAAAACTTTCCGGCCAACCCAATAATTACAATATTTGCATTCCGAATTGCATGCGACGCATATATTAAAAACAAACAAAAAAATAAAAAAATATCCGTAATTTATAAGAAGTCTTTGTTGCACAACTAGCCTTGGTTTCCTGTTAGCATTTGAGTGATTGTTTTAAGGTTTACTGAGGCTCTTTCTCACACTTGCAACAACAAAACCCTACGGTAGGGTGATCACTATATCGAGACTCAACTGTACCTGGTTGTTTAGGGTATCTACATGGTAGTTAAGGCACTTTTTGGCGCGGAAAGGACCATGCCCGTCTACGTCCACGATCGTCCCCCGCCAATTCAAAACATTTTCCTAATCATTGAACTTCTGTACGGATTTTTCAACATTGTTTCTAACAAAACTATACCTAAAATTAAATTCCAGGCCAGGTAGAGGAAGAAATTTTTGAATTAGCGGGGGACAATTTAGAACGCACGGGCATCATCTTTTAATTACCGTATTTACTCTAATTATATCCCATGGTGGGATAAATTTTCAACCTCCTGAAAATCGGAAAAGTTTAGGGTCGATCTGGAGATTTTCGGGTGCTCAACTAAGATCTAAAAAGCGGAATCAGTAAAGCTCGTTGGAGTGAAGAAAATGCAATAAACAGTTTTGCAACATATTGAATTTGCTCCGACACATAGACCCTGAAAGTTGGGGGTGGGGGGATAATTAGAGACTGGGGTATAATTAGAGTAAATACGGTAGAATACTCAAGGCTCTCTAGGAAATCACGGTGACTTACAAATATGTTTTAGACCAGCAATACTTATATTATTGGTGTTCCTAAAGTATACTTACCGTAGTGCCTGCCAGACTACTTGCAGTTGTGGTGCTTATTTGCCTGCTCAACAGGTTCAAGTCTTCTTGAGAAACAGCTCTAGAAGTGACTATTTGAACCCTTTTGCCGCCAACAGTGTTCTGGGGAGAAACACGATGATGATAATTTGGATGATGTAGCAGTAAGTCCGCTTTCTCGTGACTACTTCCCTCCTGTTCCCCTCCCCCTCCTGCACATCGACTGCCTTTTCGCGAGGTCAGCAATCGACCAATTGAGGTTTTCCGATTTCCAAACAACTAAAAACACTTCTTTGTAGTTTGAATAAATAAAAAGTTCTTTACAGCAGAGATGTGCGTGGCCACAATGTTGCCAACACCTTTGTCCTCTTCTAGATCATCACTTTCCTAACAATTTCAGTAAGATGTTAGATGGGTGAATTTGTCTTTATAATACTACTTTGAAGTGTGGATGATTGATGTTTTCGAAGTCGTCTGCACTCCTCAAAACTTTCCGACCTCCTTTTGCCTTCTGTTGAGCAGAGGTTTTGAAGTCTAGCAAAAGAATAGTCGGGGGAAACAACACGGCGAGCACCACTTTCACGTTGGATTGACTAAAGGTTTCGGTGAATGCTTTTCGATGGATTTAAATATTTACCTTCTAAACCTCAGACCACCATGCCATAGTTCAGCCAGTAGTATTTGACAGCTGCAAAAAATTGGATTTGATTTCCTTTGTGCACAACTTTTTTTACCAAGGATGAGCCAAAAAACGTTTGTTATTAGCAACGACGGCCAGGGAAAGGCATGTGTGGTGCCCCCAGTTAGGCAGTTCAGTTGTCAGCAGACGCATAGTCATCAGATCGTCCTGTTGGTAGCAATGGCTCAACAGCTCAAATGAGCACTCTCGGAAATCACTAAATTTTTTTGAGGGATTGGTGGTGTGGAACGACCCAAGCAAAAAGACACTAACTTGGCGTATTCCCTAAGCTGGTTGGACACCTCCACTTCCGTATAGTCATCTGCAGCTTCTTTGCTCATACATTTATACAGTCGAATGGCTGTGAGTGCTTTGGCCATCGCCTCTTCTCCATGCTCAATTAAAAACAATGATAAACATTTAGGATTGCACAACTTTGTAAAAATTTTTTAACCTTCTAAAAATCATTTTTAAAATTTTGGCGCTAGTATAGAATACCCCCAAATCAGACCTTCTAAAAATTGTTGAAACTACCCTTTGGAACAACAAGTTTAGGCTTAAGGGTAGGCCAGCGTATGGAAGTTGTGACTAATAAGTGTTTTACGCACTTTTTCTGGGGTCTGGAACATATATTTGGGTGCTCTTTACTTAGGCTTAGGGTAGGCCAGCGTATGGAAGTTGTGACTAATAAGTGTTTTACGCACTTTTTCTGGGGTCTGGAACATATATTTGGGTGCTCTTTACTTAGGCTTAGGGTAGGCCAGCGTATGGAAGTTGTGACTAATAAGTGTTTTACGCACTTTTTCTGGGGTCTGGAACATATATTTGGGTGCTCTTTACTTAGGCTTAGGGGTAGGCCAGCGTATGGAAGTTGTGACTAATAAGTGTTTTACGCACTTTTTCTGGGGTCTGGAACATATATTTGGGTGCTCTTTACTTAGGCTTAGGGGTAGGCCAGCGTATGGAAGTTGTGACTAATAAGTGTTTTACGCACTTTTTCTGGGGTCTGGAACATATATTTGGGTGCTCTTTACTTAGGCTTAGGGGTAGGCCAGCGTATGGAAGTTGTGACTAATAAGTGTTTTACGCACTTTTCTGGGGTCTGGAACATATATTTGGGTGCTCTTTACTTAGGCTTAAGGGTAGGCCAGCGTATGGAAGTTGTGACTAATAAGTGTTTTACGCACTTTTTCTGGGGTCTGGAACATATATTTGGGTGCTCTTTACTTAAGTTTTAGAAGGCATAAGTTTTGGGGGGTGGTATTCCATACTAGGGTCAAAATTTTCAGCATGCAGTCAAATTTTGGTGCGTTGAAGTTACGCATCGTTTGTCCAAATCTGGAAAAGAGGTACATAACTAGGGTTGCTGAGTGGGTAAATACCCGGGTAAATACCGGACAAAATACCCGGCTATATAAAATTCGGGTATTTATAATACTCGCATTTCCTTGAGCGTTTTTTTTATGTAAACGGACGTCTTTTCATGAATAAATATCCTAATTTTTAGCCTTTTCAATGCCTAAGCCTTTATCATGGAGTTGGAGCTATTTAAATCGTAGGGAAGAAATGTTTAACGATAAGGAGTATTTTTATAAATACCCGACATTTGGGTATTTACCGTGTATTTACCCGGGTAAATACCCGAAAAATAAATGCCCGGGTATTTAAGCAACCTTATACATAACGTAACACGCCAAGTTATAACGCGCCAATTAAAAAAAAATTTAACTTATTTCCTATTTTTAGGCTGTTTTACCATGTTTTTCGGACAAAAGGTACTTAACGTCAATGCCCCCAAATTATGAGTGATCCGTAGTCATGGTTCGCAAAATATACAAATTTTGTATACCACATGGTAGATTTTATATGTCTTGTGGTATAGGAACGTTTAATACTTTTTGTGCCATTTTATTCGAATTCGAGCCTTTTAAATTTTATTTGTTTTTGGGTGTTTGGTGCATGCTTTTAATTTTTTTAATTCAGGCGCAGGGTAGGCCATCGCACGTTAAGATGGGTTCAAACGTGTGTCTCAAACTGCAAAAAAATAAAAATGAAAAAGAGCGAATTTAAAAAATGGTGCGAAAAGTACTAAACGTCGGCTGTATTGGGTTTCGGCATTGTCAGTTTGGAAAAGCGATTTATGTTTTCGGCATTTCCTTTTTTTGGGATTTGCCGCTTTGGGAGATTTTAATTGAACCTTCTACGTTTTGGGACAAATTAGTTCAGATATTTTCTGTTTTTGGAAAAATCGGAATTCGTTCGGAAATTCGCTGCTATCGCGGACTTCTGTCTTCAGTCTCTTTTTAGGATGTCCCTGCTCAATGACACTCTTTACTTGCCTAGATTACTACTGACATGGAAACCGATCCAACCATATGAATCCATTCAAAATTTAAAAAAATGTTTTTATTTGGGGAATTGGGTTCGATAGAACCAAATCGCTATTTTACCCATCTTATCCTCAAAATGTGGTATAGGTACTTTCAGTAGTTGGATATCCACGTGGATGGCCTAAAAAGTATTTAGCTAAAATTTAAAGCAGGGCACTTTTTTTGATTCGAAATAATATGTCGAACGTCCACATACCGTCTTGTATATCTAAACGAAATTTCTATATTTTGCGAAGCATGCCCATAGGCCTGAAGCCATATTTACAACGACGTAAAATAATATTTTGATGAATTGGTAATTTGAAAAGCCGTTTGCAAAGTAGTAAGATGTTGAACATAGTCCCTTTTAAATACTCACCTGCCACATACACTTGGCCATTTCATGCCTTCTTGTAAGAATAGCCCATAACATAAGGTCATTAAAAGGGTAGCGGAAGTCACTGTCCACACTCGAGTGGTCCTTTTCTGGCTTTCCTTCTCGCTTTTTTGGTCCCTATAGACATTCATTTATGGCATCATCAGGCTAAATTAAAACTTACTGCTAAACCATCGGATGAAAATTTACTAGCATAAGTGGTCGTCAGTCGCAAATGCAGGTTTCCAGCAATACTGGCCGACCTCTTCAACTGCGACTTACCTTTGTACTTGTCGTAACGGTGTTTGAAGCTCCTGGTGGTGTAGTGGCACCTGTAGGCATTGCCCATCAACTGCAAGAATACAGTTAGATCAGATGTTCATTTTGTACATTAAGAATATATTCAAACCAAAAAACTACCAAAAATCACCTTTTCCATGGCGATGCCAATTTCTGGAAGGGTGAAGCCCTGATCATCTTCCTGTTTCTGGGAAGTTTTGTCTCCAATCAAGTGATATAGGGTGCTCAGATGGCTAGGCTCCTGAATTGTAGGTTTTATTTTCGTTCAAAAAAAATGATATACAGGGTGACTCATCCTTCTCCGACTATTTGAATTGGCCATAACTTTTTGATTTTTCATTCATACGGCGAGATTTTTGTTTTATCTGAAAGAAGATAGTCTAGGAATATGTTTGGTGCCAAACTTGCTCCGTAACATTTTATTCAATATCTCAACAGATCTCTCGACAAAACAACAACAATTTCCAAGCAAATAACAAAAAAAAATCATTCAACTAAACACTCATTCAACATTTGGATAGGATTATTCAACTGATTTTTGTGGTGCAGCGGTGAAGACGGTGTTCGTAAGACTCGATAGAGCGATGGACCATCTCTCACGGAAGTTCATGTTGAATTCTGGACTGGAGATCATTGAGGCTGGCCGGCTCTGTTCAATTCTTTGAATTATTGTTCTTGACGGCATTCCTTCCAGCTTGGCGACACTTCGTGGACTTGAATATTGAGCTTCTCGGAATTTGGCCAGCACTTGTTCTTTTGTCAGCTCAGTTTGCACCTATCTGAAAGAAAAGAATCAAAATCCAACACACCTTGGCATCGCCCTTTTCCTTGGACCCACGTTGCCTGTTTCTTGGAACTTCTGCCACCATTCTTCGATGCTTTAATTTCTCGATGCCTTGGCATTTCTTTGGAACTTGTTGGGGTATTCCACTTGCACTTTCTTTGGTGACCCGTTCCTTGCGTAAAAAATGATCGTCCAAACTCTTTGCTAAAGCGAATAAGGCATTTCACTGAAAACAAGAGTAAGGTTTAAAAATCCACCGAAAATTGATTTTTGAACCGAAAATACACGAGTGAGGTGTCAAACTAATTCCTAGCCTCTCCTCTTTCGAACAAAAAAAAACCCGTCGAGAAAAAATAAATTTAAAAAGTTATGGCGAGTTCAAATAGTCGGATAAGGATGGGTCACCCTGTACATTTTTTCGGGAATCTAGGTTGATACTGTACCAGATTTTTTGCTTTTCTTATGTTAATCTAAAATACTAGAAAAAAATCCAATGATTTGAAGTTTTTGGTGTTTTGTTTTCATGTCTGAAATTGTATACAGTCATTGATACTCGAAAATTCCGAAAATTGCAATTCCATTTGGGATTTCCATAATTTTTAAAATCCCAAGATTTCCAGAATTTTTAAAATCCAAACCCAACATCCCAAAATCCAAATCCAACCCAATCCGAAATTGCAATAAACTTAAATTAAAAAAGAACACATGAATTCCCAAGTTTATGTCTGACTGTGCTGATAAGAGGCCTATGACTGATAAGAGGCCGATGACCGTTTGAGAGGCCAATGACCGAAATCCCATTTATATTAGAAAGGAAATGCTTTATTTAACAGGAGTGTTATCTAGGTAATAAGTACATAAAAACTAATCCTTTTTGACTGTTTCATCCTTTGTAAAAGTTTAACGACGTAGATAAAACAAACATACAGAATTGTAAAGCTGTTCCAGCCTTCCTATGGTAAGAAACTTTTTTGGAGAGACACCATTCTCAAGCAGCAACTTGACAAAGTCCACCCTGTTGAGCAGCAAGGCATCCAACATAGCACTGTGCAAAGACTGCATTGGCCAGTCTTGACCGTCTTGAAAGATCTCAGCTCTGGCAATGTCTACTCTGATATAAATTTACTGTTAGTGTGAACGTTAATATTGCTTTTACGCCAACCTATCCCAAGCTAGGGCTAGTAAAAGCTGCAAAAAGAAAGTTGTTTATCAATTTAAACTAGGAAAATATATACTTGGTCAGCTGGAGACAAATTTTGGCCTTTGAGAAGAGCCCGTAGAATCACATGGTCTACGTCGTTATAAGAGTCTTCATTGAGACGAAATACAGTCAACTAAAGTTAAAAATCAATTAGTCACACCGTAAAGTTTCAATTTCAATTTTTTAAAGTAATCACTAAAACCTAGGGTTGGGTAATGACAATGACAAATGACATCACAAAATGACAAGTACAGTCGACTCTCACTCTTTTGGGATTTGAATAGGAAAAGTTCCAGTGTGAGTGATACTAAACTGCATTCTCTACAGGCTTTTTAGATATGATAGCGGGTGGCTAAAATCTCAATTTTGGTATTAACCAAACCGACTTTCCACATTTAGTCACAAAAAAATGTTAACTAAATTTTAATTTTTCAGTCCAGATGGATATCCACCTGACCAGGAGGCACCTAACCCAGGTATTGGAGTTGGAGTAGGTAAAGGCACAAGTGGGTAAAGCCATGCTTTATTGAAATGTGACTAAACATACTACTTAGCTTCTAATAATCACCAAAATTTAAAGCAATTAAACAAAAAACCTTAAAAATTTGCATTTTACTTCGTGTTTCGAAAACCCTGTTTCGCGAAACATGTTTCGCGAAACATAAAAATGTTTCGCGAAACAGGTAATGTCTCGCCTTTTTTGCCCCATTAAATAAAAGCGTTATTTTGAAAATGACACAGAATGACAAATGACAACACAAAACGAATCTTCAAAAAATAAAGGTTAAAACGGAAAAATTCCCGCGTTTGGGGAAAAACTGCCCGCTTTATGTGAAAAAGTGCCCGCTTTAAAGGGACATTTTCGCCAAGGCCCAAACCACAGGAGGGACCAAGCGAAAATCGTGTTTTTTTTTTAAATTGCTTTTTAATTCCGAGTCGATCTGCGTTTACAGAATTGTAAAAATCGGTCTACAAAAAAAGTTATGATTAAAAGAAAACCGGCAGAAATCTTGTTACACCCTGTATTTTGCCGTTGCCCACAGAAAAGTGTTTGAAAAGTTTGATTTTGAGATACAAAAAGACTAGCGAATTCCATTTAGGGTTAACCAACGGAAATAATTCCGTTCGTTTAGAAAGAATTTGAAAATCTCCCGCGACATCTTGGGAGATACCTGCGGCTTAGAAAACCTCCGGAAGTATTTCAACTCTAAATTTCGTTTATTATACAGGGTGTGTCAAGAAATTTTAGCTTTTTAAAATAGATGTAAACTTCTTTCCTAGAAATTATGTTTGCGTCAATCGATTTTTTCTCGCCGAAAATATATTTTGGTGCATGATGTTAAAAACTCGATTTTCGCTTGGTCCTGCCTGTGGCTTGGACCTTGTCCAATTAGAGGCCATTACCAGACCACGACCTGAACCACAATTGGCCAAACGAAAATCGTGTTTTTTTACATTATACACCAAAATATATTTTCGTCGAGAAAAACCGATTGGCGAAAACAGTATTTCGAAAATCGTTCCATAGAAAAAGTTACTAGCATTTTTAAAAGCTAAAATATACCCTGTTTAATAAAACTTTTCGTAGATTCTTCTGCAGCTGAATCTTCTAAAAGGCCCAACTTACAATCAAAACTGGTTGTAAACAAAAAGTTGAAGCTGCCTAAGGCTAGGATTACGCCCCTTTCCTCAGTGGACATGGAATCCCTTTGTTCCACACTATCAACACCTACTCTTGTGGCAGAGCCTAGTATGCTGCAGCCTCACATGACTGACATGAATATTACACTACTGCCTGACTTTATTGATATACAGGCAAGGACAGACCTTACAGCTCAAAAGCAAGGTGGAAGTTAATGACTGTATATTTGTATCTGTAAACTTTCTTCTAGTCAAAAATTAGATTCTCAGGCAAAAAATGCAACAAGGTTCATGCTTTTACGATTAAGAAGATTAAGAAACAAAAAAGGATTTGCCTACTGTCATTTCATTTTACAAACAACACCTAGAGTGTACCTTTAAAGTACCTCTTTGGGACAGACCCCACATGCACGTTATATAGAAGCTTCCTTTAGGACTTGGTCATAATGAAAGTAGAAAATATGTGTTTTATCATGTTCTGAGCATTTTTCCAAAACATATGTTTTTCGCAAAAAAAATTATCTTCAAGGGACCAAGGTCAGATTATAGGTACTAAAAAATGGTTGCCTTCGCCCCCAAAGGCACATTTCAGCTTAAAATGCTCAAAACATAATAAAAACACCATAGAAAAATAATGAGACCATATTCGGAAAAAATAAAAAAAATTGAAAGTGTTGGTACCAGCTGTAAAAGACGTGAATTATATGCAAAAGACGTTATGCAAATAGAAAGGTGGGCGAAAAACACGAATCAACTCCGAGACCAAATTAATTGCAAAAAAACGTGAATCGGCTGACGAAAGACGTAAATCAGTTGTGAAAATAGGTTTGCACGCCGGAAATACGGTAAAAAAATTATTTAGCTTTTGTCTTGCAACGAAATTTCTCAATGTTATTCTTTGAAGAGTATATAAGTAGCTAACCTTCGTAGATAACTTCATTCTGTGTGTCGTCTTTCGTGCTGAACAGTTGCTTTCCGCTTTCCTCCGCAAAAAAAAAAAAATGCCGCGCTCGTCCTACGTCCAGGGTGTTCCGTTTCCAAGCAGCAGACTGCAGCAGCAACAAGAGAAGGAAGCTATCGCTCAAGCCGCAGCTATTTCTGCCCAGCAGCACGCTATTGCTCAGACTCAAGGTATTCCCTCTGATTTTAAGTTTTCAGTTTGTTCATTTCTATTGTATCAGCCGCTCATCAGTCGCACCATCAGCAGCCGCAGCTCCATGGTCGTGGATATGGTGTTCGTGTGCCAATTCAGCAAGTTCCTCAGCATCTCCAGGGCAAGCCAGCTTTCTATGATTCCAATCGTGGAATTCTCTATGATGGACAGCAAGCCTTCTTCTACCAGCCTGATGCCAATAGTAACGCCGCCTTCACTGCTGTCGAACTTGGTCATGGTTGGTGTTTTCAATTTTTTGCCTATATCACTCATCTAAATCTGTTTATTAATTAGGTGTTCATCATCAGCAGCAGAACTTTGGTGGTCAGCAAGCTTTTCACGTTGTTCCTACCCATACTGCTATCGAACTCAGTGCTCAGCCCAGCGGACAGTCTGCCGTCAGCCATGGCTTTAGTAATCGCGTTCTGCTCTTGTCGAATGTTGCTCCGAACATGCTTGGCAAGCCAGCATTCTACGATTCCAATCGCGGTGTGTACTATGATGGTCAGAATATCTACGCCTATCAGCCGAGTGAAGAGATTCATCTGATGACTGCCATCGAGACGTCTGACCATCAGCTTTCCGCCAATCAGCAGCAGCAGCGTGCGTTCTATCAGCAGCAAGTGCAGGATCTGAACAACAATCGCTCGGGGTATCTCTTCAGTGCCTAGGAATGTGGATGAAGCGACGTAAGCGACAATAAAACTTCAAATGTATTGTTGTGCAAGAATGCAATTGTTGGTGTTAAATAAAAGGAATATTCTATCATGTTAGTGCAAATTAGTAGGGCAAAGCCCTTTATATATTTTATTCGCGCCTGTTAAATTTCGTATTGTAGTGTTTTTTTGCGATTCGATTTTTTTACCACTAGCTGACGCTAACTCACTGTGGTATCTGTATTCGGTTATCAACCAATTGGCTTTAAGTGATGTGCATAAGTGGAATTAACAATGACTTAAAGGGACTATCAGCTAATTAGCAAAATTTAATAAACTAATTACCAAATAAAAACTGCATGTTAAACTTCAAATAAAGTTTAGAGCAAGTTCAACTTCGCCCAATTTAAAGTTCAAATTTTAAAGTAAAAACTTGACCGAATATGTTAAAGTTTAAATAAACCTCAACTTTACCCATTAATCACTTTTCCAAGTTAGGTTAAAGTTTAAATTAGGTCATGTTAAACTTTAAATTGACTTTGATTCCTATCTAAACTACTCCTATTTAAATATATATAACATTACCCCATTTCTACCTTAAACCTACCCTGTTTAAACTCAAACCCGAGTTCCTGTGACCTGTGCACATTTTATTTTTTCTCCAAGGTGATGGCAATTTTTCAGACTCAGAATTTCATGAGGAATCAGATAGAAATATTTCCGCACCAAATTTAATTCAGACAAGTGGGTAGATAGCGAAGGTTATAGCCAGCGACAAAACAGTATAGAACTAAATTTTTATTTTTGACGTTTTTATAGCTTAAATGAAAGCCCAGAATCGTAGCTACACATTAGGATGTAAAACGTATGAAATTGTAAAGAAAGTCAGAAATTATCAAAACAATCAAAGAAAAATCCGAAAATGATGGATTTTGAACAAAAATCAGGTTCGGAGACATTGAAATAAATATAATTTTTTGGCCATTATGGGGTGTGGTCACCACTGCGGATCACGATGAAGTTAATTGTATAATAAAATAATGCAACTAACTAGTCCTTTAAATTGAACACACTCCATAATCTTATTGAGAATAGCTTCAGCTGAAGTGTCCTGGTTGTAGCACAGGCTCTGGTTTACCAGGTGTAGAAGTTGGAGCCTAACATCTTCTGGCAGCTTCCTGTATAAATAAATTAATTAATCCCTAGTTCCGTTACATTTCGCTAAGTTAGTTAATCAGTGTTCCGGAATTAGAGTAACTTTTTGGTGCTGAAATTTTTGATACTTCTATAAAAATTTTATCAATAGGTACAGAGTTTAACGAGAAATTCCCCCGTTTTAAAATGGTCATACCGTATTTACTCTATAACTCCCCGTGTGAGTTATTTGTCAACCACTGAAAAATCTTGAAATTGTTAATAAAAATGGCCCTAACTCTAAAATCTTAAAGAAAAACAAGGAGAGGGGAGTTACTAGAGTAAATACGGGAACTTCTTTCCTGGGTAGTTTTTCAAAATTTTGTTTTTACGGATCAATTTTCTTGCCGACAATGTTTGTTTGGCGTATAGTGTCAAAAACAATATTTTTGCTTGGTCCCCCCTGTTGTTCGGGTCTTGCATATCCAGAGACCATCCACAGACCGGGAGCCAAACTACGGGGGGACCAAGAAAAAATCGTGTTTTTTCACATTATATACCGAAAAAAATCTTGTCGACGAGAAAAATCGATATGTAAAACCAGAATTTTGAGAAAAAACAACCTAGAAAAAAGGTTTTTTTGCATTTAACTGCAAAAAAAAACTGACGCAATTTCTTGTTTCGCCCTTAATATTTAAAAGATTTAAGATATCATGATATAATGTTGAAATTAAAAAAAAAAGGACGAAGGTGACCAGAGGCTACATCACCATTCGTGTTTAAAAAATCAAACATAAAAAACACACAAATTACCAACCCTTGTTCATCTTGACTTCGTTCAGCCAGTGCCAGGAAGTCGGAAACCCGTCCACTGCCCTCACAAATGATGACTGGGGTGGCTGGCTGGCCAGTCAAGTATTGGTGGATTGAGTTCAGGGTGCACAACCCTCCCTCCAGTCCCACACACACTATCGGGATACGGTGGTTGCTGATGCTACAATACATGGTCTGTTTCTTAGCCAAGAAGTCCTCGAAACGCTTCCTTAACACTATGTCTGCTCCGTATCTCAAAAATATGTTTATAAATCAGAATGTATTAAATCACATAGAAAGCTCGCCTCCACTTACCTGCCCACTGTGCCATTGTCGACCAGCAGGAAGTAGGAGTGGCGATCGTTGAGCACAGCATGTCTGCTTCTGCTCAAAAAGCAGTGCCTATCATACTGGATGTGGGCTTCTCTGCCCACCAGCTTCTCCCTTTTGCGCAATAAACCCCACGGGGCTATGCCGATGGTCACCACTTTGGAGCGCATTCTGCAATTTAAGCATTGGACAGTGAATTATTGGCCACTTATACCTGGCGGAAATTCCAGCCTCGTCCAACGCCCTAGCCACATGTCTGACCACCTAGTAGCAGAATTAATTTTATTTGAGTTTTTTTAAGCTAAACAAGAAGTAATAACCCCTGAGTCTACACCAGAAGTGAGTATCCAAGCACCTGTGGTTTCTGCTGCTTTGAGCATACCCTCTCGGAACAAACGCCCTAGTTTATCAGGTACTCTAAACATCTGTGATGTACAGTATACTCTCGATAAAACGGCAACCCTAAGGATTAACTAAGGAACCTCAAGTGGTGTCTTTTTTCAAAGACTTCCTTGATATGTTTTTTGCAGATTCGTGTAGAGCACCCGAGACTTCCCTAATGAAGTGCTGCCCCTTTTCCCATGTCACTTAACAGTTTGGGGGAAAGGGCCAGCTGAAGTTCCCGGAACACCATGATACCGGTATCATGACTTTTTAGCCTATTTTTGATTTGCCCTTGTTTTGTATTTTTGGTGAGTATCCAACTTGTAGGGGATAATTTCGTGTATATTATACGTATGGGGAATTAGTACTTTGAAAAGCCCGTCACCACTTTTCAAAATGTCGGAAAGATGCTTCAATTTAAAAAATATTCGGAATTTCTGATGTTGGATACTCACCAAAAATTACAAAATATGGGCAAATAAAAATAGGCTAAAAATCATGATACCCGTATCATGGTGTTCCGAGAACTACAGCTGGGCCTTTCACCCCAAGTTTTATAAGGGACATGGCAAAAGGGCAGCACTTCATAGGAAGTCTCAGCTACAATCTCTGCATCTCAAGGAAGTCTTTAAAAAAAGACACCACTTGAGGTTTCCTAGTAAGAGCCTAACTAAGAGCCTTTCACCGGTTTATCAAGGGGTGGGTGGGTGGTGGTGCTTTTGTTTGTATTTTTTCGTCGTCCAGCCATCAGGCCTTTCTACAGTGCTAGTTTATCGAGAGTACCGGTTTTTATGGGTGCTGGCTTATGTATAACAAACTAGATCCACAAAGTAAAATGCTGAGTAATAAATAGCTTTTTAGTGATTGTCTCCGAACATATCAAAATCGGAAATTTTCTGCAAAACTTTTCTGTCAAAATAATAAGGCTGAAATTACTTTCCACCGTCAAAAGGTTAAAAAATCCCGTCAAATTCGTAATTTATCCCGTCAAATTTGAAAATTTTGTTATTTTAACTAAAAATTATTTATTTTTTGTAAACTTTTTATACCAACTTGTAGCCCTGAATCTCAGATTTCTGATGAGCTATCAACTGAACTGATATGATTTTAAAAAATTGTATAAAAAAATACAATAACTTGTTTTTAAAATTCAATCCATTCAAAGATTTTTTTCTGCAACTTTTTTAAATTTTATTTGATCAGTTAATAGCTTGTTGAAAAGCTGTTCTGATTCTCGGCTACACGATGGTGTAAAATTTGAAAAAAAATTAAAACAAAAAGTTTAACAGATTTTTGAGACAAACAAATTTTTTAGATTTGACGGAATAAATTACTAATTTGACGGGATTTTTGAACCTTTTGACGGTGGAAAGTAACCACACCCAAATAATAATAACGACTAAAATTACGACTTTTTGCTTTCCGACATGCCCATTGTCTCCACTAAAAATAGAAAAGGCTGAAACACCTACTTAAAGTTGGTCATGCCCCCGTGGATGGTGATGATAAGACGGGGACGTTGCAGGTTCCATACCTTTTCCATCAAATATACCACATCGGCAGGGTTGCTGTCAAATGCAAGGCGCAGGTATTGAGCTTTGTGGGCGTGGGCACCACCCTATAGTGTGACGTTTTGAGGTTTTAAGAAAAAAAGCTAATCCAACTTGGAATTCTATGACTCCATAGGCATCCTAAAAACACAATTTACAAGTGTTTAAAAAAAATACTTGGCTAAACTAACAGTGGGGGACCCAATGGTGTGTGCATTTATAGTCCACTTCTTGGAGTTATTCACCAAGGATGGTCGGGTGACTGAAGTAGTAAACCTGCTGAGGGCTAGCTGCGAGTGGCTGGACGACAGACGACCGCAACCACATCTACAATATACAAGTTTCAGTGCTAGATTGAAGAATCAAATATCAATTGAGAATAACCTGTCTGATTTTTCTTCAGGAATAAACTTAATGCATTCTCGCTTTTGGAAAACCCGTTCAATCCAGGCAGCTGATGACTTCTCTGTCTGCAAACCCATAATTACAAAAAAATCTTTAAGCGTTCGTGTGAATAAATGCGTATTTAATGCCCTGTTTCGACCGCAATCGTATGCTCTTATAAAGGACTGCAAAAAATCTTGTGAATTGTTCCAAAAAAGATCAAGTTGAATTGCAGCACCAACATTGCGAAATCCAGCACGGAATTTCTTTTTTTGCGTATTTAAAGTCAATTTGTGTGTATTGTTAGGGTTGTCACCCGGCCGAAATTTTCGGCCGGCCGAGCCGAAAGCCAAACATTGAAATTTTACTGGGATCTTCTTCATTGAATTTGCTCGCTTTCTCTAAGATTGTATCCGCTAGATTAGCCTTTATGTTGAGAAGATTGGTTGCTGTTTGCTTTGCTAGACGAGACCTGAGTGAGTTGGCAAATAGAAGGCTGGCTTTGGAAAAGCATCATTCTGGCTGTGGCTGCATGATGTGTCTACAATGCACAGCCACACAGCCACATGCCACAGCCACAGTCACACGCCACACTCTGTCTACAATATGACACAAATAACATCTTTATTCATAGCCCGACCAACACAACCTAAATCAAATCATTCTTTCTTGCCAATCAACTGCACCCACTCCATTGAAAAATGCGGCCTCTATACGACTTCTGTTTGCTCCCTTTCTTCTCATTTCCGCTGGTTGAAGAGATCGTAGAGGACCCTGAACTTCGCTTCTTCACAGTCCGTTAGCTTCCATACCTAGCCCGGTGTCCGCCATCACCCCCGAATTTAGGGAGCGCTCATCGATCAAGAAGTTGTGGAGCGCGCAGCAAGCTTTAACTTTTGCTCATCATCGATTGTGGACATTCTTCCTGAAGAAGAGAAGAATTAGCTCTTTAGGTCAAATTTTTTCAGCAAAAATCTATAGCGAAAATATAATATGAATGGGAAAGCAACACTGGTTATGAAAACGGAAATAAAAAATATGATGAACGGAAAAGTAGAGAAAAAAGCAAGATTTAAAAAAAAAACGCCACACTCTTTTCAAATAATTTTGAAAGTGTGGCTGTGGCGTGTGGCTGTGGCTAGAGATGATGACGATCGATTAATCGCAAATCGCACCAAATTTGGCAAGAAATAATTGCATCGCATAATTGAATTGAATATTGAAAAATTGAAATCGCATATTGAAAAAATCGCAAATCGCAATCGCAATTTGAGAAATTGCACGATTAATCGCAAATTTTATCAGCAAAATTAGTTTTAGTGATGCTGCCAGTTCTTATGTACATATCTCCTCAAATTTTCACTTTTTTCTTTTAGAATGAGCTATATCTGGAAACTCAAGCTTGAAGGGGACGAAGGTGGCCGCTTTCTCTTCACAAGAACATCACCGAATGAAGTTGAGTGCAATGCATGCCAGAAGGCCGTCAGGACGCCTAACCGGGGGATCACAAACTTGAAGCAGCATCTATTGCTCTGTGCTTTCCTTCACTTCTGATATTTGGTCGTGCCCGACTGTGTGGCTGTTGCTGAGGCTTTCATTGTAGACAGAGTGTGGCGTGTGGCTGTGGCTGTGGCGTGTGGCTGTGGCGTGGCTGTGGCGTGTGGCTGTGGCTGTGGCGTGTGGCTGTGGCGTGTGGCTGTGGCGTGTGGCTGTGGCGTGTGGCTGTGGCGTGTGGCTGTCCATTGTCCTCAGCCACAGCCACAGCCACACATTGTAGACAGGCCTTTAGTTTGAATTTCCTTTTTTGCTCATTCAGAGTTAATTTGTGTGTAGAGTTGAAAATTTTGTTTATTTTATTGGCTTTCATTATTTTAACCTTAGTGTGTATTTTTTGATTAAAAAATCAACAAAAGCGTGATTTTTAGCTTTAGATAAGCAAAAAAAGAAATAGATGCTGTATTTCAGAAATTGAGTGTTGGATTTTATCATTTTTCACTAAGATTCGAAAAAAGTGGTGGATTTCAATAATTAAGTAATAACACAATCCGGACGACAATCGATTTGCGACACTATCGATTCGCGACACTTTTTTGTTCGTGAATACAACGCCTAATGGATACTTTATTTAACAAACAATAATACACCAAACACCAAATGGAACAGTGAAGTTTATCTCAGACCTCTCTAACTTTTTAAGGTTGACAAAAACAACGACAAATAATAAAAAATAACTAAGTCAAATTTTCTAAAAACACAACTGGACAACTAGTTGTCGCGAATCGATAGTGTCGCGAATCGATTGTGGCGAATCAAAAGTGTCACGAACTGATATTTTACCCACAATTCATATACAGGGTGGCCCAAAAAGATTCGGAAAGAAAAATTTGCATAGATAGCTCTTTGCCCCATCGATTTCGCCAGGAAAATCGATGACAGTAGTTAAGCTGCCTGTGAGCTCTTCGATACGAAACACAAAATATGAGCATCTTTAAAAATGGGAATAAGTTGCAGATGAAAAATTTTCAAAAATTTTCCAAAATTTTTCGGGGCCACCCTCCTAATGAAATTGCAAGATTTCAAATAAATATATTCTTTTCCAAAAAATTTGACGGTAATTTTAATGTGTGCCTTCTTTCCAACAATGCAGCTCAAATATAAAATATTTGGATGACAACAAAAAAATGACCAACCATATGTTTGGCATGCAAGTCCTTGTCTGGACCATAGACTGAGCTCCTTCTCCTCGGTCCTCCAGCCGTAATAGGGTTAGGTCTACCATTCAAAGCTGCGCTTAAACGGCTCCCTCCCCCCACCCTCAACCGACTCAAAGGTGGTCGATGGAAAATTGGGCGAAAATAGATTAGAACTGGTGGAATGCACAGTGGAAAAATGAACAAGTGAAGAATTCACGGGAGGGTAAGTCCTGAGGGAAGCTATGGACCTGCTTTTCGGCAATTTGCCAGCACAACCCTTTTCCAAACTGCTCATACAACACAGCAGCTAAATTCTCTCATTTTTAATTTTTCCAAAATCATATTTCCTCTGATACTATCCCCTCGACTTATGAAACCTATATTTTAGCCAAGAGAACATATTTAAAGTAACTGTTCATTGCATTTTTTGAGATCTAACCCAAAAACCTAGCGATTGACTTAACTTTTAAAATTTTTCAGGGTTAAAAAAAACTAAACAAAGGGGCTTTTTCAGAGGAAATGCGGTGAAGATGTTGTGGCTGTTAAGGACATAAATTTTAATTGAAGTGCTCCAGTGTCGTGACTAACTAGTACGCACTCACGGCTTTTTAGCGAAAGCAAAAATAGGTGGTAAGTGACTTTTCCAGAGACTTTTTTAAAAGTCACTTGTAAGTGACTTATTCGAGATTTTGACAATTTTTCAGAATTAGTTTTTTGGTCTTTTGTGAACTATTTTTGGAGTTTTTAACATACTTTTTGTGCGCAATATCTGATTAAGTCGCCACTCAAAATGTAGCATATTGTCTCAGCTATCTTTTGAGTAAGAACTTTTCTGACGATTGTTAAAATAAGATAAGGAGAAACATAATGCCAAGAAAACGAATTTGAATTTGTTATGTTTATTTTTTTATTTTTTTCACGATGCAGAGTTTTAAAAAAAAGCTATATCTCAGCGTTCGTACATTAAAAATTATTCTGAATAATAAGTTTAGTACCTCTTAGTCTGTTCTAAAACACAGTTTGAAACATTATCGCATTGATCAACAACAATAAAAATGCTTGTGAACTTGTAATAAAGCAGTTTCATGACAGCATCTCGTACTATGTTGTAGCGCTGCTCAAGAGCTACATGACTTATTTCAGAGTACAATTTTTTTAAAATCTTAGTGTTGAGATATGATCTTTTTGGAAAAACTAATTTCTTAAAAACAATGACTAAAATGCGAAAAGTTGGAAAAACTTGGATTTTGTTGTAATGAGAATAATAGGATAGAATAATATGTCTTATATGGGTTGGAACACGCGCTTGTATAACTCTCTATAAACTAATATCACACAGTAATACAGAGAACAATTTATAGCACAACACAATAATCACACTACAACCACAATAACTCGCAAACCGTAAATACCCCCAAATATTCCTATAACTGATGCTTCTGACAAGTCCGCATGCTATGTTTGGCAACGCGTAGGCAGTGCGAAAGAAACGGCTATAAGAAAGGTGTCTAATTTGTATAATGCTTTGGGATATTGTTTTTGTTCCTTTTTAGTATCTCCATTATCGGTGTTCTGAATGCGTCACTTTGGCGAAGCAAAATTCGAACTGGAGCCTAACAAATGACGTACCAACTATCACAATTCTCACAGAAGATGGCCTGGATTGGATCGCCTGCCGAGCAGATGGAGCCCCAGATCAAGGTTTTCATTTTTGTGAGCCAAAAAACAAGCATCAAGTAATTTTGTAGGATATTTTTCTTTACACTTTTTGCCTGTAGATTCATGGTCTGACAGAAAATAGGAAAATCCGCGACAGCATAGCCCAAGGTGACGCTACTGATGGACCTAAGTTGAGCGCACTATTGCTAATGGACAAACTCGAAACATACCGTCGTGATGGAGAGCGTATGTTTTCGTAAAAGCTTAGTGTGCTGAATGTTTTAAAAATATTGCAGCAGCTTTCGAAAATGCTTGTCGAGGTGCAAAAGTAGACAACGTTGTTGCTACAAAGAAATTCTTCGGAAGAGCTCAGAAAAAAAGTATCCTCAGATACGTAACTATGATGAGCTAAGCAACGCTAAGCACACAAAGTTCACCTATACGCGTCGTGCTGAATCTGGTATCTATGGACAGTTACCAAACAAGGAAAAATTGCTTAGGTTCACAGGTGGGTTTTTAGTGAAAAATTTCAGGTCTGTGATGGGTCTGCAGGTGAAAATAATGAGGTAGAAATTCTCCTTGCCAAGAAAAGTCATTTGCCTCGATATATCAGTTATGTGTCATTATCCAAAGAGAGAGAAGTAGAGCTTTGCGAGAAATTTTCATGGCCTCATGTGTATAACATGGATTTTCATCGTGGACAAGAATACAAGTTTAAGTGCAACATAGGAAAGCCTTTCAGTCAAATCAAAATCTCAGGAGACGGAAACTGCTTCTTCAGGTATGCTCATTTTTGCACAAATCCAATCTATTCTTATTGCTTTATTTGAGTTTCAGAGCAATTAGCCTTCGTATTACTGGCAGCGAGAACAACTATTGTGAGGCACGAAATCATGCGTTTTATCGACAACACCACTGACAGTCTTTTAAGTAACTTTTTTTAGCTTTTGCTTAGGACACCTGATTTAAACGCATTTTGCTCAGAACGAATGTATGCAACAAGCTCAATCCAGCCGAATCTTAGATATTCTACAGCAAATGGTGCCTTAGACGTGTCGAAATATGCACGTTTTCCACTGGATTTCGTTGCCACTTCCAAACGCTTCAATGTCAATCTGATTGCTTGCAATGGAAGCAGCGACTGGGAAGTGTATAGACCAGTGCTCGAATGCATAATCGAGTTGGTACGAAAATTGGCCAACTTTTGGTCCAAAAAGTTGGCCAATTTTTGCCAGTTTGACCAAAAATTGGCCAACTTTTTGGACCAAAAATTGGCCAATTTTGGTACTGCTTTGGATCTCAATTTTTTAACAATTTTGTACAAATTTTGGACCATTTTTGGTCCAGTTTTATTCTCTCTAAAGCTTTGGATATTTTAGATGGTTCCTTTCGCTGCACTGCTTCAAGTTCGAAAAGAAAGGGCCTTTCAATTGCGTGCTTCTGAACATCTAATGCAAACAAAGAATGATCGGTGGTTCCACAAGCGGTTCCGTTTCAGAAAGGAGTCTATTGAGGTACCTTCAACACTTTCATCGTGCTTCGGCTTTTTAAATTTCCATCATCGTTTTAGAAAATTGCAAAAATGTGTGAGCCTTACTTAGCGCATAGTGCTCGTGGCGGTGGACTTACGGCTCTCCATGAAGTTCTTTCCTTCCTTGGGTATACAGGGCAGGTCGTTTATCAGCACACTATTGGTGATCTTCTGGGAATCGATCAAGCAAGCGTATGTCGATCAGTGAAGCGTGTTGGTCAAGCACTTCTCAATTACGTTCCACAGTACATTCGCTTCCCAAATTGTGAGGTAAGATTTGCTAGGATAAGTGCTTAGAATCTAGTTAAAAATTGCAGGGTCTCGAGCGTAGCAAGCGTATGTTCTTTGAGCGAACTGGGATCCCAAACATTGTAGGCTGTCTGGATTGCACGCATATTGAGGTGATTCCTTCTAGAGTACAAGAGGCCGGCTACATTAACAGGTTATATTTTTATGCTTTTTATACTTATGCCTTACTCTTTTAGGAAGAGCTACCATAGTCTAAATGTACAAACAATCGCCAACGAAAATGGGAGAATAATCAACGTGGTCGCAGCGCATACGGGCAGCGTACATGATACCTTCATCTTCCGACACTCCGCAGTCTGTAGGGCTTTCCGAAGTGGGCAATTTGGAAATGGTATCTTGCTGGCCGATGGTGGATATCCTGTGGAGTGGAATTGGATTGTGAAGCCTTACGAACAACCTTCGAATGAGGCACAGCGGAGGTACTGTTACATGATTGAAGATTTGGTTCACGTGTAATTTTAGGTTCAACTATAGCCAAAAAGTCGGTCGTGTTGTGGTGGAGCAAAGCTATGGTACTTGGAAAAAAAGACATCACATCCTACATTCGGAGGTCAGAATGAGGCCAAAGAATGTTCCGAGGGTCATCCTAGCCACTGCTGTTCTTCATAATGCTGCCATGGACTGGGGGACTCTCATCTACTTTACGATGCCGAGGATTTGCTGGTGCAATCTCCGGAGCTGCAAATACAAGAAGCTGTTGATGCGCTAGAGGTTAGGGAATCTATTGTTGAAAATTTCTTTGATGTGTGAGTGGAAAAGTGGAATAAAGTGTTTTGAAACTGTTTGGCACCTTTTTTGATTTGCTATATCGAACTTATGCCTTAGTAGAGTTTGTTACGGTAAAAATTCCACAAATGACTTTCAGACTGCAAAATGGGGCGTTCCAAGGGCGATGAGACAATTACGCGCTTCTCTCCGGATATGATCGACTACATGCTTGAGCGAATTCGGTCTTATTCTGCGACTATCTCTACCGGAAAGACTGCTGATGCCAACAAGAAGCGTGACAAAGCCTGGGAGGATTTGACGTCGGACATCAATGCTCGATTCAGCGCATTACTCAAACAGCAGGTGAAATTGAAGGTTTCCACAGTGCAAAACAAGTTCGGTGGCCTGAAAACAGAGACGCGGGAGGCAGTGGCCAAGCAGCGAGTGGGCGAAAACATCTTCAAACAGACGGGAGAGAATACGGCTCCAGAGCTTACAGAGATGCAACGGAAGGTGAAGGCGCTCTTCGGCGACAATGATCTTATGCTTGGTGCAAAGAATGGCCTAGAAACCGATGTCCACGGAGCAATATTGGTGAAGTTGGGACTGAATAAATTTTTTGATAACTGGTCGATTTACTTAAGGTGACTCGTGCCGAGAAATCCGTCGAAGAAGACCAAGCACTCGGAGGAGACCAAGCATTCGAAGGAGACCAAGCATTCGAAGGAGACCAAGCATTCCAAGGAGACCAAGCATTCGACGGAGTCGAAGATCTACTTTACGGAGACGAGCCGCCAGCTAAAAAAGTTATTATGGTTACCACTAGATCAACACTAACTTAGTCTAACGAATATTTAGACGAAAACAGATTCCATGGTGAAGAAGGTTCTTCCACTCCTGCCTCGCGTTAAGAAATCGTCCATCGAAGAGAAACAGATGCAAGTTTTGGAAGCGGAGCTAGCCAAGATTAGAGAACAAAGAGAGGTATAATAATAATAAAACTGGATGATAGCACTGTTCACTTTCCAGCTTATCGCAAGGCAGCACCAGCTGGCTGATGTACAGATGGAGCTAGCGCAGATTCAATTGGCTGAAGAGAAAGAAAAGACTGCTTCGGGAGAACGAAAATATTGATAATCTCTATGTTACACTGTTATACAATGTTGATTGTTTAGTTTCGATATTCGCCTCGTCAATAAAAGCCTGCCTGAAGACCACTACCTGAGTACCAACACCTGCGTGTTTCCGATGGTTTGAAGTTTTTGATGTAGTTTTGGGTGAATTTAGGTGGTCCCTCTCCTGGGTACGCCTACCTGGGTACCTCTTACCTGAGTAATACCACCTGGGTAGCACCACCTGGGTATCACCACCTGGGTACTTCTACCTAGGTACTCACGCCTGGGTTCCACTACCTAGGTACATTTTAGGCCATGTTCGAAGTGAACCAGACCATGTTGGGATGTGGATCAATCTATGATACCATAAGCTTGGAAGATGAAATTGAATAAACTATCAATTCAGAAAGCAAAAGTTAGCGAAATATGTTAGTTACTATTTTTTGCTAAGAAAAAGTGAGTAAAAAAAGTATGGGCAGAGAAAAAAGTCGATAAATGAACTGCCTTGGTCCCCCCTTGTTGTTTTGTGAATTGATGTCGGATGTGAGATATGCTTTATCTGAGTAACCCTTACCTGAGTAACACCACCTGGGTATCACCAGCTAGGTACCCCCACCTGTGTATCACCACCTAAGTACCCTACCTTGGTACCGACACCTAAGTACCGACTTCCGACATTCATTGGAGGCACTACTTCCGACTTCGACATCCGACTTCCACATACTACATCCATTGGAGGCGAGCTATAAGAGAATTGCTTTTAAATATAGGCGAGTGATAAAACCAAATTGACAAAGGGCTGCGTGGCCTAGTGGTTAGCTCGCTTGGGTTACGGTTTTGGTCAATGGTTCGGTTCTCCGCCAAAACGTCGTATTTAAAAGTTGGCCAAAAACAGGACCAAAAAGTTGGCCAGAAATTGGTCAAAAAATTGGTACGATTTTTGGCCAATTTCCGAAATTTCTGATTATGCATTCGAGCACAGACGACACAGCTTGCCGACCTGTAATAACTTATTTTATTGAACTAGTAAGCATCAAGGACATTACAGATGACAAACTTGCCCAATCCTGAAGTGCCTTCGATTGCTTAGCATTATGAACAGAATCACGTCAATCTAATCAACAGTGTTATAGAATGCTCTCCGTTATGATAGAAAATTATTATTGCTCTTACTATTTGGTGGGGGGGGGGATTATTTGAGGGGTCATGTCCTCGCGAACAAGGGAATTCTATGCAGTCACATAGAATTCCATACAAGACAAAAGAGTATTCAAATTAATCCTCAGAAAATTCCCTCGCTTAATTTAGACATAGAATTCTAAAAGGACCGCAGGAATGAAAGGCACAGAGGGAAGAGGCAAGAACACTAATATTTGAGATAGAAACACAACAAGACATTTATTTTAATACATGGACTTAACCGGACCGTTCGCCGTAGTTACTAGGAAACCGGAGACTACATCCCGCGAAGACATAGCTCCTATGCAGTAGAGAATACATGCATAGCCAGTATAAAACAAAAGAGATGAAGAAATGTAATAGGTGACTTGTCCTTCTCCCCCTATGTCAAGTTAACCCTGGACCTGGTTTTTTGCCTGGTCATAGGGTCATGAATTAATCTAATGGGCGGTTGTCTGAACCGAGATGATTGTAAAACTTCATAAATAACATTATTAACCCTTTTAGAGATTTCTCCAGAAGTCCATCGTTGCTGATGCCCTGCTGGAAATAGACCTTATCGGATACCTGAAATTCCCTAGGCCTCGCATTATGGTGACTATCAAAAGTCCGTTTCGTGTTGGAAATGTAATTATCTAATAAAGAAGCTCTAGTTTTGAAATGTCTTGGATCAGGCTACTTAGAAAGTATTTGTACTCAACATGTAGCCCCACGGATGCTCTACAAGATTTTGCAAAGACATTTGTGCAAAAAGTTATGCCCATTTTTGTGAGCGAAGTCAGATTTTCCAAAATCTGAATTTCAGTGGATAAATCAAGATTTCTGCGTGATTTTTATTGACGCTCCGGAAAATCTAAAAGGTGGAATCAACTGAGATTGCGGTGATTAAGAAAACGTGAAAAACAGATATGCAAAATAGATTTTTTTGAGCTGAGATATAGGGTGCCTGTGGTGGGTAACTATTAGAGAGGGGGTAACTATCAGAGAGGGGGTAATTAATAGAGAAAATACGGTATCATCTTACATTAAAGGGGCAAATTTATTTCTCTTATGACACTTCTCTATAAACGTTCTACCTAACTCGACGAAAGTTTTCTGCCTATTTTTTAAAAGTAAGATAAGGTCATAAATATCAGATTTGACATGAAACGAGTGAAAACAAGGACGATTATTGAATAACGGCTAGTCCCCGCCTTAATTCGCAGTGTAACGCGCTGGTATGCCCCTTTAAGGTATTCTACCCCGTTTTGGTCACTGGAGCTGGGCAAAACGAGCCACTATATGCATTTTTTTATCAAGAGTCTTGCTCGGAATCATGTCTAAGGTAAGTGAACTGCACAGGTAACTGGATACTCTTTTAGGGTAGTTTACCTTGGTCCCAAGGCAAAAAGTCACATTTTGGTCAAAAATTTTTTTTTATAAAAATCCATTTTTTATGTAGAAAACTGTTCGAAAACAATTTTTTTATCGTTTTAAACATATAAAAATTACTTAGGAGTCGTTTAAACATGATTTACAAATTAGTGAAAAATGCCACAACAAACCAACAAAGCCGTGTGTACGTTTTTTAGATGTTTTAGGTCTTGGTACTGAGAACAAGATTTAAATGGTTTTGGCAAATTCTAGAACAAGGTGGTCCAGCAAATATTTAAAAACTATCTAACGATGTTTAGGCAACTGTCTTGGTATAAATCAATGAAAACCGCCACCAGCAGTAGATAAATTACAGCAACACTACCACAACAATTAATGTAAGAGGCGAAGGTGATGAAACTTATAGGTTTTACACCTTTGGACACCTATCAGGGAGTATGAGGTGTTCTCACAACCCCTCTTTTGAGCCCCATGTCTGCATGGCTGGACAACAGCAGTGCTGTTATGTCTCTTTCACACTAATAGTTGTAAACCAAATTTATCAATCTTTGTCACTACTTTTTAGGTTATTAAAAAATTCTTTCCATCCTTAGAAAATTAAATATCAGTACACAGTCAAATAATAAATAGGTCACGCCCCAATTCTTGCAAAAAATAATAATTTAATTAGGCCCCGTCTTTTAAGGGGACAAATTGACCATTTTGATTTTTAAACTTTTTCTTTTTTTCGTTCTCATTACTATACTTTTATCAATTTTTTTCTATTTCTCTCCTCAGCATCTTCTTTTTAATTTCAATAATTGTTGTGACATTTATACTCGGCTTATATTTCAAGCAAAAAGACCAGTGAATAAAGATTGGAACTGAACTACAATATCAAATACAGTCGAGTGCCGCTAACCCGGCACCCCAATAACCCGGCACTTTTTAAAAATTCGGTTGGCTGGCAAAGAAAACCAACAAAGTTTACCCCCAATAAACCGGCATCTATCATAGTTTACAACATTTTTCAATTTGCGTCAATTTTTTCTAAATATTTTTTGAATTTCCGTCATTCAGTTTAGTTTTCTGCTTGTCACGTTTTATTTGTCTACATGTATGTCATTTTTACTTTTTCGTTTCATTTTACTGTTTTCAGATGTTTTTTTCAGATAAAATTGAGACATTTCGTTGCAAGCCCAAAGCTAAATAATTGCGTGTGTCGTCTTTCGTGCTGAACAGTGGGTATAGGACATTTCGCGCCCGACCCATTTCGCGCTCGCCCATTTCGCGCCTGACCCATTTTACGCCCGCCCATTTCACGCCCGCCCATTTCGCGCCCGACCCATTTCGCGCTCGCCCATTTCGCGCCTGACCCATTTTACGCCCGCCCATTTCACGCCCGCCCATTTCGCGCCCGACCCATTTCGCGCTCGCCCATTTCGCGCCTGACCCATTTTACGCCCGCCCATTTCACGCCCGCCCATTTCGCGCCCGACCCATTTCGCGCCCGACCCATTTCGCGCTCGCCCATTTCGCGCCTGACCCATTTTACGCCCGCCCATTTCACGCCCGCCCATTTCACGCCCGCCCATTTCGCGCCCGACCCATTTCGCGCCCGACCCATTTCGCGCTCGCCCATTTCGCGCCTGACCCATTTACGCCCGCCCATTTCACGCCCGCCCATTTCGCGCCCGACCCATTTCACGCCCGCCCATTTCGCGCCTGACCCATTTCGCGCTCGCCCATTTCGCGCCTGACCCATTTTACGCCCGCCCATTTCACGCCCGCCCATTTCACGCCCGCCCATTTCGCGCCCGACCCATTTCGCGCCCGACCCATTTCGCGCTCGCCCATTTCGCGCCTGACCCATTTTACGCCCGCCCATTTCACGCCCGCCCATTTCGCGCCCGACCCATTTCACGCCCGCCCATTTCGCGCCCGACCCATTTCGCGCCTGACCCATTTCGCGCTCGCCCATTTCGCGCCTGACCCATTTTACGCCCGCCCATTTCACGCCCGCCCATTTCGCGCCCGCCCATTTCACGCCCGCCCATTTCACGCCCGCCCATTTCACGCCCGCACAACCACGCATTTCTGCACAAGATACATCATTCGTATCTCGAAATAACAATCATTTGGTTTGACACAGGCATGCCTTCTTTTTCGCCAACTTTCGACCAGCGAGGTGAACAAATTCAAATTTAATATAGTTGTTTTGCCACACTCTGTGTAACAGTTGTGGTCAGTTCAGTAGTCATTCAAAATCCCGTGTTCTTGGCTTCAAAATAAGTGGTGAGTGAGATCGTTTTGTTGGGTTAAGAAAAAGATACAAGTGTTTTGATGACTTCTATCTTAATTTTTCTTAACGTTTGCTACATTTTTTAGATTTTGAGCTAAAAAGTGACCTTTATTAAAATCGTCATATCTTCTTGTATAATCGAAGAAAAATTGTAGTTCAATACAAATTTTATAGACATTAGTCAGGGCATTAGAATGCTTCTTTTTGAGTTACAAGCAAGTGCAATTTACAGGGTACGGCAAGCCAATTAAATTGGTGAATTTGTTCGCCTCGCTGGTCGAAAGTTGGCGAAAAAGAATGCGTGCCTCTGTCAAACCAAATGATCGTTATTTTGAAATCCGAATTAGGTATCTTGTGCAGAAATGTCTGGGCTTTTTATGGTGTTTTTGCTTTTCTGATATTGCTGTGTTTTAATAGAGATTTTTTAAGTTTTATGTCCGTGTCAGGACTTTTGGCGCACCCTGTAGTTTTGTTATCTCGAATATCGAGCCTCGGATATCATTTGTATTTATGTATGCAGAATCACTTTCTAGTGATCCATGTCTCAAGTATATACACTGGCGTAGCCTCTATTTTGCGTGGTAACTAAACTTGCATGGTCTGGATAGTTTCCCAAACTACCTTTTAGTGTTAAAAATTAAAAAATGTCAAATTTAGCATTTAATGGTTTGTACTGATTGTTATACCCGGCCAAGGGTTGACCAGTACACTCCACATTGCAAAGGATTAGGGAGGGTAAAAGTTATGGGGTTACTGATAGATAGTGTCGCAGACATCAACCACTTAATTCATCGACCACCACATTCATCGACACGGGTTTTGCGGAGAAATTATTTTTCCTTATTCGCATACTTTTTGCATTCCACAGAAGTACCTGTTCTAAGTATAAGAATCTTAGCACCTGCTCAACCTTTCAACATACAACTGCTTTTTACTTTATTGTTAGTAAGTACAATGGGTATATGAGACAATAACAGGCAATAACAACTAGATAGAATTCTCTAACTTTCTGATCTAACTAATTTTTTTCTCAACAATTCTCTAGCCTGTAGTTCAACGGCCATCTCTTTGCGCTTTTCATTCATTTGCTCTTGTTTGCACGATGGACGCATTTCACGGGAAGCACTTTCAGCAAATTGACATATAAATACTCCGCAGTCGCAACCATTAGTTTGCTTTGGAACACAGTATACCTTGTCATCAAGACCAAGCCAATTCATGGGATCTAGTTTTAAACGCCCTTTTTGTCGATGCTTCAGATTGCAAATATTCTCTGCAAAATTAATTAATGAATTTATGAGAAGATTCGCAAGAGTAGAATATTCTTACTTGATTTTTGTGAGACAGTCACTCCCATCACCATGCAACGAATCGTAGTATAGCAATCTTTTCTGGTTGGGTTTGACAACCTGAAAGAAACTCAGATTACCCTGTCGAAAATTGTATAACACCATAACACCACTAGAGACCAATGATCAGAAAGATGAAGTGGAATTAAGAGGACATCATTGTCAAAAATATCTTCTATCTGTGTCCATTCTTTCACTGAATTGACTCCATCCTTCGAAAGTTTCTCATATAATTGAGTATTAAACGTGACCACCTTGACAAAAGTAATTTAATTTATAAAAAAAAACGTGAAAATACACACCCTTGGCAAAGCTGAGTTAGTAATTGAGCGATGCCTAATGAGTTCTAGATAGAAGTTTATGAGATTGTCGTTGATCCAACAGCCAGGCTTTAGTCTGCTCATGTGCTTTTGAGTTAGATCAATCCCAAAGCGGCTTACAATGAGCTGCTCATTAAATTGGTTAGTATCTTGCTCAGCTATTAGGTTGATCCAAAAGTTCTTGGGCACCTTGAAAAAATTTATTTTCGATTTTTTATTCCATTTATTTCGCTCGATGCAGCACTTTTTGGCTGGCAAAGAATACGCAACAGAAGAAGCAATTTTAACAGATCTGCAAGTTTATTTTGATTCGAAACCGATTAGATTCTTTGTTAAAGGTATTGGGAGATTGCCTGAAAGATGGCAAAATGTTGTTGATGTTGAGGGAGATTATTTTGTTGAATAAAGATTTTGGAGAGCTGTTTTGTTGATGTGACTTCGAGTGATATCTCCTCTGAATTAGATCTGCAAACATTGGAATGATAAACATCATGCTAAAATATTAACACGTTAATAAAAAATCGAAAATAAATTTTTTCAAGGTGCCCAAGAACTTTTGGATCAACCTAATATAATCAGTTAATAACAACACCGGAAAATCTAAATAAATCTGACCTGGTAAATTATTCTGTTTTTCCTCTTGTTCCATTTCCTCCACGATCAAAAAATCTTCTTCTTGCGTTGATGAGAGTAGATAGGGACCCTGCGCCATTCGAAAGTTGTACGCAATGCCCGATAGATAATCAATAGGCACAATTTTTTCCCAATTTTTTACAGCCTTTTTACTAGTGCTAGCATTCTCTCATCTGCCATTAGATATTTCTTCGGCTTGATTGGCGGATCATGACCAACGACCATTTCGCTATACGCTTCGTCTACGCCTCGTTGCACAAGCTGAAAATAGAGTACACCAGAAAGCCAAGATAGAACAAAGATATATTAGTTACCTTCATTGAATCAATAAACTTTGTCGCGATTTCATCGCGAGTGTTGTTGTGTCTGGGTGTGTTCTGTGGAGTTGCTGGACTCCAATTTCAAATAAGTTTATTTAGCAAAAAATTAAATAAAAGCCGCAACTGAAGAAGATTGCTAAAAAACCAAAAATGTTAGAAGTGAAGACAACATCTATTCAAAAACAGCTGATAAACTGGAAGGCGTTTGCCTTTGTTTGCATAACAAGGGACTATAGTATTTATGAGAGTGTGCTTGCATAGAAGAGAAAGAATGCAAGCACATTCCAGGATTACAACAAAATAAAAATTACAGAATAAATGTTTTTCGATCTTTACTGAGCAATCGCTCGACATTCCGGTGGGAGGAGGATTCACCTGACTGTGCTCATACTCAGGAAGGATAGTATTGCCATATATAAAGTCACCAAAGAAACATCTTGATTATATTAAGTAAGTAAATTGAGGCTCTTAGAAAGACGTGTACTGATAAGTAGCCTGAACATGCAGCTGGAAAAATCCTGAAAGGTTTGCATCAAGAAAGTTTGGCAAGATGAAAATGACAAATTCCGCCCCCCCAGACTATTTAAGCAAGAAGAAAAAGGTTTAGGGTTGAGATTGTTTGTGATGTTGTGCTGCTAATAAAACCATTGAATTAGTCTTTACAGTATTAGAGTTACCGTATTTCCTGTAATAGAGCTACCGGTGACTTTATTTTTAGATCCCCCAAGAAATACGCTTGAACGACTTTCATGTCAAGATTACACATACTATTGAGACCCGGAGATTCTAATTTGCACGAATACCGTACTTTTCCTAATAGTACCCTTTAATTTTTTAGATGCTCAAAAATCTTGAAATTGTTAATCAAAAATGGCCCTAACTCTAAAATCCTATAAAAAACAATTGGGGGGACTGCTCTATTAGAAGAAATATTATGAATTTTATAAATAATTTAAGAAAGAATTTCCATTTTCAACCAACATGCATTAGTCAACCGCTAAATTATTCAGGCAGAAGTCTACGTGCTCAACATCTCCATGAGCCTGACCGTAGGACTGGCCACTGGTTTGTGGATATTCTCGCCAAAGACTCTGCATGCCTGAGTCGATTTGTATGTTGTTGTTGCTGGGGCTCTAGTCCTCAAAAGGGCAGCAAGTACGCAGGCAGTGCAGTCAACCAGCAGCTCCAAAGCAGACATCCCCTGCTCCTGCCCCACACCAATGGTCTGCCCGCACCTCCAGCTTCTCATTCCACCACCTACATGCCTTTGGCTGTGATGATGGGAAGCAATGGGGGGAATGGAGCAGCCAGATACAGTCTCCTACAACACCCTGGAGCTCCTGCCAACTCAACCACCTCTTGGAAAACTTCCAATCTAATTTAAAAATGTGTTTTTCGGTATTTTGAGATCTTTTTGCGGAACCATTGCTATTGTTAAAGACCACACCTAAAGCCATACTTAATTTTTAAATTTTCTGATTTGGTTTTGTCAAAAAGCTGAAATATGCCACGAAAATTTTTTTTCGTGACACGACTTTGTCATGACATATTTCAGCCTTTTTCATAAGTTTTCAGCTTTTTCGCAAACCAAATCTTTTTAAAATTAATGTTTGAATTTAAAATATGAACTTTTAATCGACTTAGACAGGGACGAAATTTGCATCCTAATTAGGATATTTTAGATAGAAAAGTATCCTAAAATATCTTATTTTAGGAGGTATCCTAAATGAGGGGTTTTCCTCCTATTTTAGGATACTCCTAATATATACGAGTATCCTATCAAGATATTTTGAATTTTTTTTATGCAAATCGACTATGTTGGACACGGATTCGTCAAGAAAACCTGCATGCAAACCAGAAATTTGAATTAAAAGTCGAGAAATTTTTGTTTTTTGATCAAGATTTTCACGGATTCGTCAAGAAAACCTGCATGCAAATGTAAACCAGAAATTTCGGAATTAAAAGTCGAAAAAAATATGTCTCAAGACAAAATCAGACGTAAAATTTCTGAATTTCAACGAAGAATTGTTCAACATAGTCGACTATGCAAATCGACTAGTCGATTTGCATATAAAAATAGTCTCAAGACTCAAAAATCAGCGTAAAATTTCGAATTTCAAGAAAATCGAAAATTTGAAAATTTTTTGGCTCGAGCGGGATTTCGGATTTGACACTGAGTTCAATGAAAAGAGCAGTTTTAGAAGAAAATCGACCATGCTGAGCACGAATTTGATGTCAGGTTTCCAAGTTTGCAAAAAAATGACTGAAAAACAATCAAAAAATTCAAGAAAATAGTTAGTTTTCCGCATGTTTGTATACGGGTATATTTTGTATTTTTGTGGTTTTTTTTTAACTTTTATATATGTGCAACTTTCTTGATAGTAAAGCCGATAAAATATGTAAGCTGTATGGATAAAAAAATAAATCTACCGTATTTCCTCTAATTAAGACGCGCCCCTTTGACTTTGGGGGTTTGTATCTCGGAGCAGAATTTTCTTTTCGATCTGTTCTTTTTTACATTTTCTTAACTCCTGCGAGCTCTACCGACATTGATTTTTAGATTTTGGAATTTCGCCCAATAATATCAAGATTGATCTACAAATTTTCCGATTTTTAGGGATCCACAAAAAATAAACGCTCCGGCGCGTTAATTAGAGTAAATACGGTATTATAATGCGATTTGTTTGTAGTTGTACAGGGTGTATCAAAATTACGCGGCCGCCCAATGAAACAGAATCAACCGTGATGAAATCTGGAAAGTGCTCCTCAATCCAGTTCTGAGTTTCAACGGCTCGATGAGGAGAATATGGGAGACAATTGGACCTTTCAACAAGATGGCGCGCCTTCTCATCGAGCCGTTGAAACTCAGAACTGGATTGAGGAGCACTTTCCAGATTTCATCACGGTTGATTCTCATTGGGGTGACAATGCTGCGATCAAAGGTGACTGGGCGCCCAACTCCCCCGACTTGAATGTGATGGACTACTTTGGATGGCCGTACTTGCAGTCCAAAGCATGCTCCAAGCCACACAAGTCAATTGCTGCCCTAAAAGCTTCACTGGTGAAAGAATGGGACGAACTTCCACAAGAGATGATCCAAAAAGCCATTGACAACTTTCCAAAACGATTAAAGAAATGTATTGATGCAAATGGTGGTCATTTTGTTGAGTAAAATAAACGTGTGACATGTCGTTTGAAAGAGGAAGAACAGGGCTACAAAATAATACTAAACTTCTAAAAATATGATAAGAAAAATGATAAAAAATGAAGCTTTGAAAATCCATCGGGAACTTTTTGACCACCCGTTAAAACAACCACGCAAAAATAAAGTAAGAAAAACAACTGTTATTCATTGTGACACAACGTTGAAGGCTCTTTCAGGTATTACTTAGCTGATTTATGGCTTTCTTTTTTTTGGAGAAAGCAATAAGTTATGAATGTTGCAGAGATCCTAAGTGAAGTAGGAGATTTTCGAGGGTTAGGGCCCAAAATTCGGAAATCGACCGGCAAAAGGCTATTTCGTCGGACCACAATTTCGTCGCGGCCGTTATTTCGTCACATAAGATTTTTGCGTCAATTAGTATAATTTGGTCTGCTTCACGCTTTTAAATTCAATTTTATCTTGAAAGTTATTCTCTTCATAATAAGTTACACCCACATGAGCCAAATAGTTTTTCACTGTATAAGAGTAGTATAGAACACCCATCTAGTTAACTATGTTTTTATGGCCAGAATATCTACACCTATCAGACGAGTGACAAAAGCCATTTGATGACTTCTATTGAGACGTCTGAACATCAGCTCTCCGCCAATCAGCGGTATCAGCGTGCGTTCTATCAGCAGCAAGTACAGGATCTGAACAACAATTGCTCAGGCTATCTCGTTTGGCGTAGGAAACATGGATGAAGCATAGAAAACAACAATAAATTTTCAGATGTATTGTTCTACTAAGATCCATGTCATGGTGTGAATTAAATAAAATTTCGTGTTCGTAAATTTCAATTAAAATCATGTAAAAATAGAGGTGCCTTTATGCTAAAAGTCACACCTGATATAAGCAAACCCTCGATATAAGAGAACCTTACGCCGATTACAAGGGGTGCTCTTATATCTACGTTCGACTTACTACCTATTGAAAGCGCAAGTTCTACAAATAAGTATAAGCAGGAACCTCAAGTGGTGTACTTTTTCAAAAAGTTTATTGAAAGATTTTTTCGCAGATTTTTGCCGATATTTCCAGATCATCATACAAACAGAGCACCCCAAAATTGGCCAAAAACCAGTAAGAATGAGGGAGAACAGAATACTCCAAAGTTGCCGAAACACAACAGTTTCACATACTGAACAATGTTCGCTTTTACGAGCCGGCAGAAACCGACTTCCAAAAAGTAACAAAAGATGGTACCAGCTGCACGGTGCAGACAAACATCACTGGCTGCACCCTAGAAATTACAATAAAATGAAAATGATCATCAAGAATATCACCTTACTGTACTACACAGTACTCACAGTATAAAGTCAGACAAACAGCTGAAAGTCCGCTCCATGCATTTTATTTATCGACGAAATTGACGCTGTTGGTCGCAAGCGTGGGACCAAACTTGAGATG